>CM050410.1:37426842-37431842 GCA_027580255.1 Therioaphis trifolii | reverse complement strand
ACCTTATACAGACAGCACGTGATATGTTACCTATATAGTTTAAGCCCATGCGTATATTACTTGTATAATACGCTGTGGAGTATAGAGTATAGACCATTTATTCACAGTGTACATCATATTGTGTACTCTGGGCGGTCCGTTTTGTTTTATATATATATATATATATATGTGTGTGTGTGTGCGTATACCTATAAATATTTGATTTTTTTTTTGCCACACATAGTTTTTATTATTATTACGTTTTATGTATTATATTAGCGAATATTGTGTAATGGATAAAAAAAAAAAAAATTAAGACCGACGTATTTTTTTTCTTAAACGGACCAGCAGCCCGGTTAGGAGGAGGTCTTCTTTGTACACACACGCATCCATAACTATAGTAGACATAATCGCCGCCGCCGGTTTGACTTTTACGACCACCGGCCGTCGTCTCTCTAGTGACAACACAATTATTATTATATTGTTATTGTACCTCCTATACACGGGATACCACCACGCGGACGGACGGGAGACCACCGCAATTTTCGCAGAGACCGTTTGTCGGCGGCGGTGGTGGCACGTTTCTTTGTCGCCGCGACCCGAACCGCGTCCCTTGTTATTTTATATATATATATATATGTTATATTTTCGCTTTTTTCTCCCCCACACCGTATAACTATACCGGCCCACACGTATCACAGTGGCACGCCGACGAGGTCCCTTTTGCGTGAACGCCGTGTTTACATTAAATAATGTTTTCGCGTTCACTTAACAGTCTCCTTGTGTCGCCCGACATTAGCCGCGCCCCGTAAAAATTTCTCTCGATGGAATTTCGGTTTATTTTCTTCTTTCGTTATTATTTTTTTTTTCTTTACATGTATACGAATTCTTCGTAGTAAATTGTTATAATTCCCTTTCTCGCCCGTATAGTAATGATAATAATAATAATAATAATAAAACAGGTGCCGTCACTCGAAAAATACCGAAACTCGGTTAATTGGCGGTTTCTATATACAGTGTATGGAGTTTATAATACGATATTTCCCATGGACGAAAAAAAAAAATATTATAAAATAAAACGTCATTAACCGTGGTAAAATAATGAATCCTATTTTAAATAAATTACCGTATTTTAATAATATTATAAGGAATTGATATAAACAAAAATGTGGATAAACACTTTACGACATTTCCTTCGAAAATTACTATTGCATGACATTATATATACGTATTATGTGTATATTATATGTATGTAATATATAAACATATACATATTAGTGTGTATCACTATGTAAACGCTTATTTCTCCGACAGCCGTTTTCTCATACTGTTTACTGAACTGCTCTGCACACACACACACACACACACACACACACACACACACACACACACACACACACACACACACACACACACACACACACACACACACACACACACACACACACACACACACACACACACACACACACACACACACATACTGCGGCAGCGTATATACGAACGGTAATAATATATATAGGTACGTATATATAATAAGGAAAAAACACGGAACATTATATACGCGTTTTGTTTTATTTAACTCGACAATTTTTCAAATACGCAGTACATAATTAAGACGTGTATTTTTAAGTATGTAAAGCAGCTCGCTCGCCCGTACGGGTCAAAATGTTCTAATAATTGATTGGGTCTCATGAATTTTCTTTTAGTCATTTAGGTGTATATGAATTGATCACGCTGCTGCCACGGTGCTTTCATTCACACGTGTAGGCATCGAGAGGGCATATCGCAGCCGAGCGTAGTTTTTACGACGAATAAAAAATACAATGCATTTTACAGTCGTATATAATTACGCGCGGGCGGTATAAGAAGTTTCCGACCGCGTTTTACTGCGCGAGTTGTGTGTTCTAAAACCCGTTGATAATACTGAATAACAATCGATACGGTCGAGTTTGTTCGTTTGATCGTGCTCGTACGTGTGTACGTGTGCGCGCGCGTGTGTGTATAGTACTGCAAGATGGTTGTCGAGTATCGTTTGAATTTCTTCAGGGCTGTCGACGAACGGGGTCACTCACGTCATAATGCGACGCGTAAATCGACTACGACTGCGACATATCGTTTCGTCGTATTATTATATTATTATAATGCGCGTAGTAGGAGGACACTTGTTCGAAGTGCTCGTATATTCGTGTTACGGTTATATATATATATAAATATCGGCGAGTGCTTAAAAATACTACTCGTATATCTATAGGTATATATATGTTTAAAAAACGTATAACAGTATTGCTCTCAACGCCGACGAAGTAAAGCTCACAGTGCCGTCGTCGTGTGTATAAAAAACAGGGACATAATATATAATATTGTCGGATTGTTTTTTTTTTTTTTGTCATACGATGTCTATCGTACGCTTACTCACAAAACACACACACACTTGCGCATACGTTTCAAGGGTACACATAATATGTGTATATATATATACATGAAATATTGTCGTAACTGTGTGCGTGTGTTAGGCGATGATCTCGAAATGAATACAAATCGTACATCCGTTTTGGGTCGCCCGGCGCGTTATAATACCACCGTGTACATCCCCCGCGTCCGGCGGCGCTGTCGCTGCGTCTCAAGAGCGACGACGAAACCATTGTGTGTGTGTGTGTGTGTGTGTGTGTGTGTATGTGTGCTTAAACTGGTGGTAGAGAGATGGGTGTGATGGGCGATGGTAGTACTACATGTGTATACACTGCATGTTAAAACACACACTGTATACCTGTATATTTATATAATGTACTGCTGTATAGTCCCTTCCGGCTTGGTTCGTGTGCGCCGTTATCACATCACTTGTACGTATACGCACGCGCCTACGGCGAGAGATATCAAATGTCCGCACGCGTCGCGCGTGGGGTCCCTTCGAAGAGCTGGCGCGCACGCCCGCGCCCGACCGTCTGCCGGGGCACACACGTGCGCGCGCGCGCGCGTCTGCCGCACACGGTGTGCGTATGTAATGACGTCGCTATTGTTCTTACGAGACGAGTATAATACGACGAGACGATGTCTTATTCATGTTATACACTTCACGTTATAACGTATAGTTATTTATTGTTTTTTTTTTTTTTTTTCTGTTTCAGACGCGTGTTCGAGTAGGTCGACGCCGAAACCGCGACCGTTGCAGCCGACGGCACGACCCAACGTCACCTTTCACACGTACCCCTGTCCGACGGTGTACGCCAAATGGTATTGTCTCAACGAGGCCACGTGTTTCGCCATCAAAATCGGGGAGTCGTTGCTGTACAACTGCGAGTGAGTATACCTCCTATATTATAATATTCGCCTCCTTGCAACGGCACGCATATATACGTATACTCCGTCGTAATATTATACCGTTAATTGTTGTTGTTTATTTTTGATTTTAATCTGCGATCGGTGTGTACTCGGTTTTTTTTTTCTGCTCGCCGCACGACCCACGGCCGTACCTCCGTATAACGTCTTCGTCACACCTATAGTGTCCTATTCGTCCGTATCGCTCCCCGCGTTATGCAGACCGCCGGCGCTACACGCACACGCACTCGTACAATATAATACGGTCGCGTACACGAGTACACGATACACATATACTCACACGTACAAACGAACGGGGGGGGCGGGGGGGTTCGACCGTAGCGGACGGGTTGTACGTGTGAAGGTGGCGGTGACGGCGCGGCGGGACGACTAGGTGTATACATATATGTATATAGGCGTTATTAAATGCGTGTGTGTACACACATAATCCCCGGGCCGCATTGCGGGTCACGTATCTGTTTAATGCCCAAGCACGGATATCCTTCGGACCTCTTTTTCTCTCTTGTGCCGTCGCCGCTGCCGCCGCCGTCGTCGTCGTCGTGTGTACAGTCACCCGCGCTCGCGAGTGTGTGTGTGTGTGCAGCAGTCGATGCTGCAGTCCGCAAATATTTCAAAAATTCCGACCACACACCCAAACCCGCCGCCACTGCAGCTGCTGCCTAACGCTCGTCGTCCGCGACGACGTCTGGAAAACTACGCGAAGGTACATGTGTATACACGTGTGTGTATAGGTACCGCGTGCGCGTACACGTACACACACACACACACACACACACACACACGCACAATAATATCGGCAATATAATAATCCTACACGCCTACAACTCTGTACTACGTAGTATTTGAGTACGTCGGTTGTCGCGCGCACTCGTATAATACGTATATACTATACAACGTGTATTATAATATATACGTATGACATACGTCGATCGTACGTGTGTATGCTGCTGTGAACCGAAAATGTTTATTTTTTCTTCGAAATTCCAATACCGAATGTGACCTAACCACCTATTGTGGCCGTATTTGTCCAACTTTTTGAACGACACAACAGAGTCGTTCCAATGAATTGGTAGCCAGGTCATGGCAATAGCGCACTCGTATATACGACGGTGGCTTCGTTCATATGCCGCCTTCGAGACGCAAAGTTGTACGTTTTCCAGCATCGGGTTTAAAGGAAAGGGCCAACACGGGGAAAGGGGTGTTAATTATAGAAGGTACAGATTTCGAATGGTATTTAATGAAACATTAATTATAATAACAATTAGTACATTAATTTCAAAGTGTATTTAATATTTATTATTACATTTGTATATCATTAAAGAAATCGATACAAAAATATTATGTTATTGGCAATAACCATAATCTTGGAACAGCATAGGATTACAATCTTGATATTTCAGTCTAACTGAAAATAACTGAAACCGATTATATTAATCATTTGATTCAAATGATTTTTTCTGTATTCACAAAAATCTAAAAATTTCGTAATTTTATAAATATATGTATATTTCATAATTTTTTAAGCTCTATATACTTATTTCATAATTTATCGAAAGAAACATTTAAATACCTTACATGGTATAACTATAATATTATATACAATACACATATTATGTCTGTATTAGGTGAATTTAATACAGATAATTCTATTTTACCTTCTACCTATATCTTGATATTGTAAC
>CM050410.1:35834242-36054242 GCA_027580255.1 Therioaphis trifolii | reverse complement strand
ATCTCAGCCCTGTGTCACCGTCAAATATATATATAAATTTATATATATATATATATAGAAAACCCTTATCTCAGTACATTAGTTTTTCTTCCCCGCACCGCTCGCAAGGCCTATACATATATATATATTTATATATATATATATATATATATTTATATATCTATATATATATATATATATATATATATATATATACAGCGTATAGTGTCGGTAGGAGGGGCAGAAACTTTAGCATTAGTCACTTCGATTTCGCCAAACGTCCTACTCGTCCGCGGGCCGACAACGGGGGGGAGGGAGGTTGTTCGAGCAGACGAGGAAGGAACACAATGGCGTATTATAGGAAACCACCGCTTGGGCTAATTTACAGCCCGACAAGACGGTCTTAATTTACTGTGCGAAATTTAATGATCGCCAAGCACTAATTATTACTACAATCGCGTTGAAATCGAGCCCATATACTCCGTCCGGATAAAGAGGAACTGTATACCATATACATGACGTATAATACTTATATATATATATATACACTTATTTTCTCAGATAACGGTAATCCAGGGAGACGCGAATGATTCGTGGGTATTTTTTTTTCTTTTATTTTTTATTTTTTTTTTTTAATGCCAAATTTAATGCATACCATTATCGCGAAAATGTTTTGCGCGTTCGTATTTAATAAAATTAAAAGATAAATCACTGTGATATAGTATTTAAATCACTATTTCTGCAGTGTCTAACCGAAATATATTTATATTTTTTCACACGAATTTGGAAAACGGAATAAAAAAAGGTGGGATAACGGTATACTATAGTCCATAGTGTAAATCGCCGTGCATTCATCAAGTACTATTTATATACGAGTAGGTGCTGAAATACCTACGGTGCAGATTGGGAAATTTAAAGAACAGTAGTGAGTCTTATTGCACGGCGTTTTTTTTTTAATTTACTAAAAATTATTTCGACTTCGAACGTTAGTTTATTGAAGAAATACCTACGCAAAAAAGAGATGAATTCTTCTTATTTTATTTCTTTGCTTTTATTTATACGCAGATACAATTTTGTGTTCTTTGTTTTTGGTTTAAGATAAACTTTTATTTTAAACGTATTTTTTCATTTTCTATTGTGTATTATTCTATTATTATTATTCTCGTGTTCACATTACTTTCAAACTAGAATAATAATTCACTAAAAAGTTTTATGGCAATGGCATCGGACGTGTATTACGTACGCATATACACATACCATTTAAATGATATGTTTATTCACTTCCTTTCTTGTCCGATCATAAATATATATAAATATCTATATGTATATTACGAAATTTCGATTTGTCGACTAATAACAAGAATATACCATGAAACCATAAAAATATATTTCATTGAGATTACTATTTATTTAAGTAAAGCGTAATATATAACATTTTTTAATTCATATTTTCTCAATTTAACTAACTTAAAATAACTACCAAAAAACATGCATTTATCATTATGCAAATCGCGTAATATTTTTTAATATTTTTTTTTTTTCATAGTTTTCAGAAAAAAAAAACATTATGGTAAGTATTTATTGAAATGATTTGCATTATTTTACATTTTACTACAAATCATTATACATATATTTATTTATTTATCGTAATAGATACTATTGTTACAAACGCATTAAGTTTTCTTTTATCTCTGAGATTGAAATTAATACCTAACGTTTTACCCATAACTGTCTCGTGTTTTGCTAAACTTTTTAAATGTATACGCCGTTTAGAATGTTTAAACGATCCTATCTACGTAACATTAAAGTAAAAATCTTAAACACGCGGTGTAAAATATTAAACAAGAAAAGAATTTCTGATACGATTGCTCGAGTAGAGAGAAAAATGCTATAACAAATTTCATTTCTGACGTTTGTGAAATCCTCGTCTGAACACTTGCAGGGGAAGTAATGTCCTATTAATCATCTTGACGTTTATAATGAAACAATAGCCGCAAAAGTATCCGGGTTGAATTTATCAAGTTTTATTACGTTATATAAAGATATTAAGTGGATGTTATATATATATATATATATATGTATATAATTTTTATAGTTCTCTTCAAATCATTTATACTTCTTTTTGCTATCGAATATTATTTGAAAATTGTATTTCGAAAAATGTGCCTCCCACGAGAATACCGTGGTTGTTTAAACCCTAATCGTCAATAAATGACGAAAAAAATCTAACAAGCGCGGTACAGTAATTAACCAAGATGGATGAACCGAAAAGGCACTCCTCCTCTGGAGTTTACGTTAGATTTCAAAGAAAAATAAGACGGGAGACAGGTACCATATATATATACGTATATATGTATATGTAATAAAAATGTGTTGAAAAGCACTTTCATTAATTTGTCTCGCTAAAGGATTAACAAGAAATTGGTGAAGAACTACGTCACCGTCGTCGGAAATACTTTCGGAATACAAATAAAGACGTGTGGGAGAAAAAAAATTAAATAAGTAATACTATCCTCCCGGGGGGGTGAGAAAAAAACGAGGGAGCCCGATGACGGGATTATGAAACCATGATTAATTAAACGAGCTTACCCCCTTCAAAAAAAAAAAAAAAAAAAAAAAAAGGAACCCAATGAAGTCCCTATATACGTATAATAATTTTTTTTCGAAGAACTTCATTTTTCTCTCTCTGCCCACCCCGTCAGCTCTCTCACTTGCCGCCAGGGGAACCGGTAATTAGGGCTTTTCATATAATGAACCGATGCTGCGGGGTGGTGGTGGTAATGTTTTTGGTGGTGGTGGTGGTGGTGGTGGTGGTGGTGGTGGTGGTGGATGATTATTTGTACTGAATGAGCCGACAAATAATAACACGTAGACATAAACCAATAATCTGAATCAGAAATAAGTTGGAAATATTTTACAATAAAAATTAAATACGATCTAATCGAATAAAACGATCATAAACGGACTATTATTATTTTTGATAGAACTAATTACGTTATAGAATCAGATGAAGAAAAAATGTTAATTGGTTTAATTGAACTGAATTATATACAGACACGTTAAATGTCAATAACGTTCAAAGTTCTTAACTTTGATTTAAATTGAATTAAATAATGTTTGAAAAAAAAAAGATAATGAATAAGTAATGAGTGTCAAAATAATAATTAAATACTCGAGTTATGCAAATCGCATTTTTTGCCGTCGTAAATTATTTCATATTTTTCAGAAAGAACCTTTAGGTATAATAATGCAGGTAGGTATTATAATGTATATATTACTTTACATTTTAATGTATATACTTATACATGTATATGTAATATGTAAAGGTACATGTCAATGAATATAAAAAAGAAACCAATTACCTTCTTGCTATTTAAATAATTTTGAATTTGTCTTACTAATGTGTTAAAAACGATTCATGAAAAGCATTTTACCCCATGATAAATGACAAGATGGAGACAAAAAATTTTTTCCACAGCCATATATTTTTATTTTGTTTTTTTCTAATTAGAAACAACTAATAAAATGCGCTCTCAAACTACCTAAGCCTAAAACGTACAAATAATCTAAATTTTTATTGCTCGTGAGTTTCAAATTGTATTATTATCGCTCGACATTTTTAACGGAGCGAATAATTAGTTTTACAACAACGGGTTTTTCAATGGCTTATCCGTTGCGTTTGCGTAGACGTTTTTGACGTTGCGAGTTCCTACAAAAGCGCTCAAAAACGTTCACATGACCTCTCCGTCGATTGTGTTATTATCGTGATCGTATCTTATCGTACACACTTTTCGATTTCGGCTCTATTTAATTATGAACGCATTAATACTTTCGCGAAACGAGATCCAAGTCACAAGCGATTAACGTGTGCTCCCGATTTGCTTTGCGATTTTTCAATAACATACAATCCGTACGTATACGTATTGAATCAAAAATCCGCCGCGCGGCCACGAGATTGTAACGATGCGGATTTCCGAGAATTTAATCCAATGATTGGTATTGTTTTTATGTTTACCCGCGTACACGGGCGAAAATATCTATACGTGTTTTCAAAATTCTATCCACGTGTAGTCCGGAAGGCTCTTAAATTACATCGAGTGTAACCCGACCGCATAGTGGCTTCTTAAAACCGGACGGTACTCTTGGGAGTGTCGTGGCCAACTTAAATATACTTTGGGAAAAACGACCGTGGAGAATGAAACTCATGTCGGAAAAATTAGAACATGGCTCGGAATTACCGAACGGACCCACGATTGCTATAAATATATATATGTCAAAGGAAGATTTTTTGCACTCGTTTCCAATTAATTTTTTGTGCACGGCGGCACACGGCCAGTATAATAAAGATGATTCGTTTTCGATTACATCGACTGTTGTTAATAATGACGTTGTCTCGCATACGTTTAATTGAATGTTCGAAAGATAAACAACGAAACAGTGTATCGTTTCGGTGTGTAATGGTAAAAAAAAAAAAAAAAAAAAAGAACCGTTTCATTATAACGACAAATTGTTTTTACGATATTGTACCTACTTTCTATTTATTTCTATTTATAAGATTTGAAAACAAATTTCACTCTACACGTGCATTTATATCAAGTAGTCAGATTTTTATTCATTACGCTATAGCAAATAATCACAAACAATATTATTATGGTGTTAATTATATACGCTATTATTCATTATGTTGTAATAATTATTTTTTATTTTTTTTCCTAAAGTTTTGGTGATAAAAAAAACATTGTTTTAGTAATTTATGACGGGGTACTATGTTCTGTTTATCAAGTCCAATAAAATTAGAACAAAGTCTATTAAACAGCTTTTAATTTTCTCGCTTATAAAATAATTAATCGTAAATTATACGTTTTCGACACTTTTACACTTCAGTCATATTCACGTATAATACGTTTGTATCTATCCATAAATCTGCAAGCATACATTACAACGTAGATCAACGGTTTTAATTGCGGTTAAAATCTCATTTTTTTTTTTTTTTTTTAAAGTTGATTTTAAAGTTCAAAATTTTGAATTTGTTTTCCACATATTTTTTAATTCACGTATTGAATGCGATTCGAATTCTTTGTTTTTTCATTTACACCAATAAAGATCAATTTATCAATTGGTTTTTATTTACACCAGTGGTAGTCCAAGTCTTGGTTCAAGAATACCAATAGTAAAAACCAAGATTACGTCACTATTAAAATAATTCGTACGAGTCTTTATTCGATTTCAATATATTTGTTTTCGTATCGGTCGTTTGATTTTCAGCAGTCATACAAATAATGCTCTATGTATCCCAGCAGACGACGGTATTCAACTGGTATGAACAACATATTATATATAAACTTAATAAAACTGTCACAGGCAATATATGTTGTCTACTTCTCTTCGAACAATTTTCATCGGACGGAAGGTAATAGTAGTTACTAAGTATGCTATAATCTTATAAATAATTAGTATAGTTAGGTTAGTTGTTCACGCGCGACCTGAAGTATGAGCAGAGCTATGGCGTGAGGGAAACGAGAGGCCTACGCACTGAGCGCAAATCAAAGTAAGAAATGCTAACGCTTTATGAATATGAATACGATACATTAAAATAATTCGGTCGAGTACGTCATTTAAATTTCGACATTTTTAGCGATTAAAGGTAGATTTTAATTCATTTTTTCATTGAAATGATTGTTTCGGCTTCAGTCGTTTTAACTTTTTTATCGAGTAAATATAATACATTATACAGTTACAAACTATTTAACCCTTAAGCAGGCGCATGCCTTTTTTTAACGTTCATTTCCGCGTGGGGGTCTATCTGACCCTATTTATAAAAATTAGTAAAATATTTTTACACTGCTCATTTTTTTTTTTTTTAATTCAAAAACATAATGAGTTACTATATGATATATTAAAAGGAATAAATATATGTGAGTACCGAATCGGCTAAAAAGCTATCACTAGGCACATGACTTAAAATTATTTTATAAAAAAAAAAAAAAAAAAAAAAAACAATTAATATTCAAGATCCTTAAAAGAATGTTGACTTGGAAAACGAAAAATAGTTAAACTTCAAGTTCTATTTCAAGGACAATGTCTAAACGCTTTTACTACATTAGAATTCGTTTGAATTTATTTTCCCTGTATTTCTCGAGGCTGTGTTACTAGTTGTCCAGTTTTAACGACTGTTTTTGAGCTTTAAATAATTGTTTTTTGAAAATTTCTAATAAACAAAAATCAATTCAAGTTTATCACATTAACCATCTCCTGAACATAATACAAAAATATCTAGTTTTTAAATGACAAGCGTTTTATTTTTTTATTGGGGGTCTACTAGACCCCACGCACCAGTTAAAGGGTGAATCATAGTATAGTGTAGTGCAGGCATGTCAAACACGTGGCCCGCGGCTACCAATAATAATGGAAAAATAAAAAATAAAATATTAATACCGTGTCACAACTATCTTAGATTCTTAGAGACTGGTTTATTTGGTATACGTTATTATACTGTGTTCTGTTCTGATCTTTCTAATTTACAATTCTGCGCCAGTACGGTAATGTGTAGAACTCGTAAATTCGCTTGTAAAATCAATTCTATGTCGAGTAGTACTTATCAATGTGTGCAACTATTTTCATTAATGAACAGTACCTAATAAATCACCCGTTAGATCCAGATCAATCGACACACATCTAAATGTAAAAAAGATGTCAAATATCGTCCAAAAACAATTATTAATATATATATATATCTTTTACAGTTTAAATAACACCTATCTCATACATAATTAATACGATTTATTTAAACGTTTAGTTTTTAGACTTTTTTTTTTATTTAATTGTATCCACTGTATTTGTAAACGTAAAGAATAAAATTGAAAAATTAGTATGAAATTTTTTTTTTTTTTTAATTTTTATGTGCGGCCCGCAGAGTAAACTTTTCGATATATTTGGCCCGCTTGATACACTGGGTCTGACACGCCTGGTGTAGTGCGTGAATGTGACTCGAACCTGTATTGGGTGTGATGTTTTAAACATAATTATTAGGGAACGGACTTTATCGTAATAGAAAAATCAAAATATGTACATAAATATGTAATTAATTTTATTAAAATATGTAAAAAAAAAATTAAAAATATGTATATCGAAAAAATGTATTAGTAGGTACTAAAAATTACAAAAAAATAAATATTTTATAAATAAAAGTATTACAAACGATGTAGGTATATCGAAAAAATGTATAAGTAAGTACTGAAAATTACAAAAAAAAATATTTTATAATTAAAAGTATTACAAACGATGTAGGTATATAAAACTATTACTCCGGAACAAAGCAATGAGAGACAACATATTTTTGAAGGTTTGCAAATGAAAAATGTCTACGGTTTGGTCGGAGAATACTCTTGTATTGACTAAAAGACCGTTCTACGTCAACAGATGTGATAGGGGCGTAATTCATGTTCACTTTATCAGAAGGAGTGAATTACTAATCTTGTTAATTTAGACGAAACAGATAATGTTTGAAGTCGTAAAAAACTGAAAATCACTAAAATAAGTACTAAAATATGTACTTATTTACCAAATATGTAAAAATATGTATTTATGCCAAAATATGTAAAATAAAATTGGGCTTATTTTAATAAGAATGATCTGAATCGTGCACATTTTTTATCGGATTAAAAATATCTCATTCCAATAAAAATATGTATTTACAATAAAATCCGTTCCCTAATAGTATTATTATTATCATACGCGTGTATGGCAAACGAATGTCCGTACGACAACGTTATAATGTCCAGGAATCTAGGATGTGGGTCAAACCGATGTACGACACAAGCCGGGCGCACGTTTCACGGAAGGGTTGTTTCAAGGTGAATTCACCTCGGGTCGCGAAGAATCCGTCACTTTTGATTATTGTCGGATCACGACGACGGCGAAAACGATAAACAATTATCGTCGCGGCTGTAGAACTTTATCGGTACCTACGTCACCACAACAAAGACGGGCAATTATGGCGCAACGTCAACTTTGGAACGCGGCCGTGCGTGTGTATTGGTCTGCCGCACTGATATAATGATGTACAATCAGATATTTCAATTCGTTGACTCTATACTCTCCGCATATCGCCGTCTCAAACTTATTTACCATTCAATCATAGATTAGAAGTGGTTTATTACATTGTCCGCACATATGCTAAAATCTATTTTCTATTCGATTTCTATTCTCGTGTTCCCCTTCAAAGCGTTTCCTACCTCTTGTACGACCATATCGTATATGCATCTCGTGCCTTTATAAATGATTTTTTCGTGTTGAGAAAACACTATATAAGCTTGTTGAAAATAATGGGTTCTGTTCAAGCCAATTGTTGGTTTTCATTCCTCTAAACACATTGATGGGCACGAAATCCGAATATCTGTATTTTAATTTGAAATTTACTAAATCCGGATTTGACGAATAATTCGGATTTTTGAAATCCGGATATGCCCACCACTACACAACACTAATATTATGACCTAGACCAGGGGTGGCCAACCTTTTTTTATATTGTGCCAAATAATGTATACAAAATTGAGAATGTGCCTTAAAAAATATTTATTTCTTTACAGTTTACAAAGTTTACATAAATATAAATTTTAGATATTTTTCATAGGTACTATTTTTATTACAGTTCAATTGCAATGTTTTTTTTAATGATTAGGTATGTTGAATTTGCTTAATGGATATTATCTCTTCATAATTTGCTTTAAGTTTAGTTGAAGATAGAAGCATTAAATTTTTCAAATGAGAATTTGTTAGTTTGGTTCTATACTCATTTTTAATGAAAGTCATCCGCGAAAAACTTTTCTCACGTATATATGTAGAGCCAAATCTGCAAACCAATTTCAACGCTACATTATGTAATTCTGGAAAATCTTCCTCGGGTAGGCATTTCCAAAATTCTATTATCTCAGATGACTCTTCATATTTGCATTTTAAAACTGTTGAACTTTGAATTTTTTTTTAATTTAATTTAATAATACTTATTTTTAAAAATTATATATTATTTTATCTGACTCAAGTGTGCCATTCCATAACAACAAATGTGCCACAAATGGCACGCGTGCCGCAGTTTGGCCATCCATGACCTAGACGAAAAATTTTTAAAAAGTGTAAAATCGGTATCGTTCTATTTGTTTTTCCGATATGTGATTAAATTCTAATTACTAAACACAATAGTTTAATCCGGCTAATGCTAAGACGTTTTAGATGTAATCGGTATACAAATTTACGAGTTACAAATGCGTTTGGTCGTTTAGCGTACACGAATCAAAACCCAATTGTTGTACCGCCTAAAATTACTTAAAATCGGAAACACGCCGTTGTTTATAAAGCGTTCGTTGTTAAATCGGTCGGAGTTCTAATGGATACGGTCGATGCATGATTGATGATAATTGTTTAAAATGCAAAAAGTCGCGAATGTTTTTCGTTTTAAAAAATAGCTTTCTTAGAGCAATTCCTTTTAACGGAAATAATACGACACAAAATCCAGGAACACGTAATTTTCATTAAAAGTTTTATTTTAAAAATAATTACAAAAGAATGAATAATTTCTATATTTCGATTACACATTTATAAAACAGCGACTGCGCGTTCGTTTGTCTCGGTAGCTCCTATAATTAATTTTATATAATAGTGTTTTTAACTCAAAACATAAAATACAAACACACACACACACACACACACACACACACACACACACACACACATACACACACACTTACAGTAATTTAACTGTCTATAATGTACCGAACGAACACGTTTTGCCGAATAAATACAAATTTTATTTATTTTCTATAAGCATTTTAGCATGCTCGCCGCACAGACAATAGCCTGCGCATATTGCAGGCATAATAATAATGATTTCCCATCCATTTGGAAGAACGCATCATCGTACTTTATCGTCCACTTTTGTCTTTAAGCGGATTTATGGGCTCAAACTTCTATTTTCATAATTCCCCATTACGCCGTACTATACATGCGCCATCGGAAATATCTGTTCTGCTATACGTACATATATCCATTACGGGATTCTGTACGGATGCGCGCAATCCCCCCCCAGTGTTACACATCGAGTTTAATATAATTATTACTTTTACGAGTTCCGTTAAAAATTCATTAAAATAACTGTAATGCGAGTGCACGTTTAACGATTTGTACACGGACAGAGGTGCAAGAGGTAATGCGATTCGATTTATCGATAGATAACCATAAATGACGGAACAGATAAATTTTAATTTTAGTTTAACCCGTAAAAAAAAAATTAATGTCGGAAAAAAATATCATACGTTTTATGATGACGTGTACTTCAAAAAATACATAATGTAAAAATATTTTAAAAAAAAAACAAAAAAAAAACGATGAATTCAAAAATTCTAATATTCCATAATATTATTCATGTAACTATATTCATGATGAAAATAACGAAATAATAATATTTAAAGTGACCTAGAATGTTTTTGTAAATAAATAACGTAATTATTTAAGGATTAAATTATAAGTACTTACGTACTAATTACATTTTTTAAGTTCGTAAAAACAGACATTGTAGTAGATGAAAGTTATTATATTTTGTATCTAGTGTATAAAGGAACCGAGGTTGTTAGTTAATTAAAAACGATAATTTAAAACGCACGTTGTATGAAAGTTTCACGATGACTTCAACGTTGTCATCACGATTTCATCGAGATTTCGTCATTATTTCATTATGATTTTCATGATGATTTTAATGATGTTTTCACGACACGTTTCGCGATGATTTCGTGGAGATTTTATGATTCGAACTCATCGAGAGTTCGTCAACGAAATTACATTATTTTCATTCACCACGCGGTATAACATTCTATGCTGTTCTAAAATTAAATACTCTTATGGTTTCGTCTTCGATATATTTTTAACCGTGTTTTACAATATGCGCGTGTATTCATGCGACGCGACACAAAAATTTCGACATTTTCAAAATCGTCTTCGACCCACGGTTATTGGAACCCAAAACAAACGCAGCAATCACAAAACAATCGATTCGGTCGTTTTTTCGTGTTACGGCCCTCGGAGATCGGCGTGCACTCCAAAGTCAGATATCGTATGATCTACACTGATACGTACCAATCGTCAATAATATATATAGATTTCAGATATTGGCCACGTGACTTATAATTTAATGGTTATGGTTAGGGATGAGAAGTTATAGGATTTGTATATTTTTTTCTGTATCTTCTATTTATAGCTAGGTGAGCTAAAAATCTGTTCTATAATGAATTTAATGTTCCTAATGAATTGAAATTTGGTATTTAAATTTTGCATATTTTTGCATATATTGGTAGTTTTCTTAAAAGTTGTATATTCGTGTTTTTTTTTTGTGCATAAAAATGCATATTTAGTAAAATTATGTGGATTTTAATACAATTTACTTGAAAAATGTATTACTTTATGGAATTTGATATGTTTGTAGTCAAAGTAATAAAATGATTTAAAAAAAAAATAATAATAAAACATTAAACACGTTTGAAATATTATGTCATAATGCCGTGTCGTTCTAAGTATTTATTTTTTATTTCTAAGTTTCGGTAAACGAAATACAAATGGACTAGGGGGCCGACACGGTCCAATGTGGCCCTAGACTTTGAGTTTTGTTTTTGACCCGAGAGGACTTTCGAGACGGCACAGCACTCAGCAGTATGATTCAGTTTATTCTGGGTCGTATTGTAACGCGCGTACTGAAGTGTCCGGTGTTGAGAGGTGAGAGACAATACAAATGAAATAAAAAAAGACACCTCGGAAATATGTGCACAATTTTTATTGAAACAATTAAATACGTGACAACCTCCGTGCCGTATGGCTTCCAAGACTTGCGGCTAACTACTATGCGCACCGCTGCCGCCGCTAGCCTTTGCCGGCGGTGCCGCGGACTGGCGGCGCGCAAACCGGTTATCGGGTGCGACGCGCGGACGTAGAGGGAAGACGGTCGCGATCGCCGGATACTCGACCGCGCGACAATACGTAATAAAACCTCTCGTCGGGCCCGATCCGGACGTGATCGTACGTAACGACCCAACACACAGCTCAATCTATGACCTGAGGGACTGAATACAGCCTTATACCTCGTTTACGTTCAGCCCATTTGCCGTGGAAGTGAGCATGAAAGTGGGCAGCACGAGTATTATAACGTACACGCCACTCGCGCTAACCCTGCTCCTCGAATGGTCGTTGTCTGTGGCTGCCCGTCAAGAGCGGTAAATCGAGCGACAGCGCGAGCAGCAGGTGAACCGGCAACGCCGCCGGCGCGATTGCGTGCTTTTCTACTTTCGTGCGTGTAAGAATCGACTAGCGACGTCGAGAGATGGAGGATGCTGAAATAATTGCCACCTCGGCACCGTGTCTGCTGAGTTTAAATAACTACGTGAGTATTTTAAAAAGAGAAAAAACATTGAAAACAGACGCCGTCGTCGCCAGAGGACATGGTGGACGATATCGATTCATCATATTATTACCAGGGCAATGTAAACACTCACTGTCTACGACGATACCACTGGAGTATTTTGGGAATTATAACAGCGGCGCGAGGAGCAGCGGCAATGGCTGAATGTAAACGAGGCATTAGAGAATTTGATGTGTGTGTGTGTGTGTGTGTGTGTGTGTGTGTGTGTGTGTGTACGTTTACGAGTGTGTGTGTGTGTAATTTAATATTATACCATACGTGTTATTCGATCGGACAAGTACAGAGTACTATATTATATCAAACATTTTTCCAATGAAACGTGAAAGAATAAACAATGAATTAAATGAAAAACTGAAAAGCTATAAATTTTATTGTTAACACATATGTTGTCATTTTGCCCGTGTTCCTTGCACACACCCCTGACCCGCAGTAAAACTATTCTGTGCTATTCGGGCGTGCGCCTGCACAAAAACCCAATTCATATAAACGACAAAAATTATGCAGTTCGTGTGTGTATGTGTGTGTGTGTGTGTGTGTGTGTGTGTGTGTGTGTGTGTGTGTGTGTACATTACAATACCTTTTATTTTCTTGGTTTCATTCAACAAACAGAGCAATTAAGTCAAAATAAAATCGTCATAGAACATTCCGACAATTTTTAATCAGATGATAACTGTAAAAGTTACGATATCGCGTATATGATATATAACCATGATCGACGTGTGTTCTCCCGTACACGTATAACACGATCGAGGAGTAGAAACGCTTTCTTAAATTCGAAAAATTCTTTCGCGTGTAATTCGCAACCGGTGTTAATCGATATAAAAAATTGAACCTAACATCGCAGTGTCGGCTAATTTTGCAACGTGTTAACAGTGTTCACACCCTATTATCGATGATAAATAGTGAGTAATGGTTACGATCGATTAATCGAAAAAAAAAAAAGAAAAAAAACATCCGAAAATTCCCACGTTCGGTGTGTGTGTGTGTGTATGGGTGGGTAATTTCTTAGTACTTTCAACAGACGGCCCATTATTTTTATAGAAGAGTAATAGAATAGTATTTTATTCGCCGATTAAGTTACGTTTATTTTAACGCAAAACGTAAAAGATATAAATCGTAAAACTAAATAATAATAAATCGTAGAGCTGCAACACGCCGTCGGTCGTACGTCCGTTTATATATATATAATACATATAATACGCGAACGGCGCTGGAAACGAGTCCCCCAGTGCTGTGTCGGTGGCGCGTACCTTTATAATATATTAAATATATTATGGAGTTTTCGCTTCGCGTCTTCTCCGGACGAAGTGTACGAAAGTAAATAATTTCGTCTAGGGTCGTAGACGAATCCGTGCACGATATGCGCCGCGCGGAGGACGGAAATACATCTCTGGAGAATATTAAAAACGCGTGCGCTAATAATAATATCGAGTCGATATAGGCGCGTTATTGGAGTACCTACTACGTATACAACACCCATCCGAGAGAAAAACGGCGACACGGATGATTTGAAACACGCGATTTTTTACGACCGGAGAAAACGCGTCCGAGATTTCGTACGCGCGTCGTGAACTCGCCTTGTAAATCAGATCCGTCGGCGGAGTGCAGTGGCGGACCCAGGGGGGGGCGATCCCCCCCGTTCTCTAAAAAAAAATTCATATCGATATAAAATTGTTGAGTATACAAACGTTATTAACATTAAATATATAGGTAACCAGTATTAACATTAAATTGGCAGGAGAAATAGAATTATGGCATGAGTTTTGGATAAATAAAAATAAAATTCAGTCTGATGATATTCCTAAAACAGCTATTGATTTACTTGAGTATTGTGACGAATTATTATATCCATGCATTTCAATTTTGATACAAATATTATCTGTGTTACCCGCAAGCACATCATCTGCTTAACGTTGTTTTTCTTCTCTTCGGCGGTTAAAAACATGGACAAGAACAAGAATGGGAGAGGACAGATTAAATGGTCTTGCTTTAATTCACACTCATAAAGATGTAGAAATTGATATATATTAATAATTAATTTTTGGAAGCAGCCCCTATATTTACGTCTATGAAATACTACTGCCCCCCCGTTATTTTTGGCTGGATCCGCCCCTGGCGGAGTGTATGTATAATATAATATTATACAGTATACATCAGGGGTGGTCACGACGAGGCTCTTGAATCAGCTTCGTGCGGCTCTCGACAACGAGCTTAGAATAAAAATTAACAATTATTATGATTCCGTTAGAACCGTTAGATAGTGTTTTTATCGCCGTCGGTTTCATTAGCCCAATTTCGAAAGAATGCTCCAGAAGAAAAATACCCCTAGACAAAAAGAGTGTGCTAAGAGACTTGTTTCGATCTTTGGGACTATTTGTGTCTGTGTGTGAGTGTGCGAATCGTTGCACTCGACGCTGAAATTCATTAAATCTAAATACCGATCTGAACCAACAGATGAACGTTTAAGTGAACTCGTGTGAACTGCGCTTGCCAATAATGAACCTGATTTCAAAAAACTAACAGAAAAACAAAACACTCGAAATAGCACTTCTCGTTCCTTGATGTGTGTATATCTATCTACGTTAATGTCCTGTGTAGTGTAAAAATAAATGCTCCTCCATTTGGTATAAAATGAAAAACGTGTTTCTCATTTATAATTTTCTAATTTATTTCTAAGTTTTTGTGTACTATTGTACATTGGGATCCAACCTGTAAATAAATATTAATATTATATTATTATTATTAGTGTGGCTCGCTTCGAAATAGCTTTAAACATTTGCGGCTCCCAAAATTTAGGTTCGTGGCCATCGCTGATATAATATATTAATCGAGTTTCATACGTCGACGATATGTCGACTCTAACCGTACCCTGTACACAATACACGCGCTAAAATCCACCTCCATCGTGTTTCTTTTAACCGAATGTCAAATATCATCACGTGTTACGGACGCTTTAAAATGTCCGCGAACAATATTGAAAGAAAAAATAACGATAACTTTTATGGCCGGTGATTATTCTATTTATTGGTTTTTAACAAAAGAAAACTGAAAGAGAAACAAATGTAAATAGTATCAACTACGGAATATAAATGCTCCGATTGATAAATACTTCGTACAGATGCTCTGTAACAATGCGAACTAGTGACTGACTGGCCTCGTTTACTGTGTGTAGGCCTACCGCCGACCCGGACGTCGAATCCCTTATTCAGCGATTGCCGTCGACTCGCCGTCGACCAACACGCTATTCCTGATTGTTAATATTGTAATATCATACTGATATTATATTTTAACGAAATAATATTCAGGGGTTCGTAACACTCTGAATTCGTTGTCCGACAATACTTCGGGTAAAACGTCGTATAGTACACTATGTAAAGTACACTGTGATAACTGAAATATAAATACTCAAATCAAAATATGCCCGAAATCACCGCACGATATCCGACGGTTTATGGGTGATACTACTGAAAAACGTAATCGTGGTTTTATAAATCTTTCTCTTGTATTATATTGTAAAAATAATGATCGTGAAACGTTCATTATTTTTTTTTGTTACCGTCATAATTCAATCGAATTTATAATCTAACACGTATCGTTTGAATATTATACGTCTCGCTAAAAAAATTAATAACTCTAGAAAAAATCCGTGGCCGTATACTAGCAATAAAAACGTATTCTTCAATATTAAACAATCGTCTCCGTAAAGATACGTTTTCATGAGATTTTCACCTTCGGAGACGGCCAACGTTTCATACACAACCTGGTAATAGGTTTACTTCACAGATATTTATAACCAAAGTCTGCCGTAGAGTTTGACACAGGCACCCAAAGACACGTCGTCTGTATACATGGCGTATAGCACGGACTGTTCTTAACCACCTGTAGAAGGCGCAAAGTTTGTAGACGATAATTATGTACGTTTTAAAAATGTAACGTTATCTATAAGACTATAAACCTCGTTGTATACGTTAAAATATACGAGTTGGCATGTTTAACTCGGTATTAATGCCTTAGTTTGAAGCCGTTTAAAGCATTTATTACGAGTTTAGAAAAATGCATATTGATTTAAACGATAATCCATGAAACATAAATAATTTATACAAATGAGTGATGTGACACAAATCTAGATTATTCTTAAATTCGAAAAATCCGGATTTCGGATTTCGAATTTTAAAATCCGAAATTCGGATTTACGAATTTTAAAATTATAAATTCGAATTTTCGGATTTAAAACCGAATTTTTAGTTATACGTTGCGAATTTCTATATTCTAAATGAAAAAAATGAAATTTTCTTCTCCCTTTCCGAATTTTTCTATTTTAAATATAAAAAATAATTTAAAATTTAAACTTTGTATAAAATAATTCAAGCATGTACTATGATATAAAAATTTAATAAATTTTGTTACTTATACTATTATAAACTTAGTTCAATTTGTAAAACCTACGTGCCATTGATATTTATTGTTCTACTTTTTGATTTAAATTAAAAATTTATTTTTTAAATTGTACAAATATACAAAATACATTAATTTATTAAAAAAAATGCGAAGTTATCGAAACATTATTGTAAGTAATATATGAAACCAATCTAATTCTGTTTTAAAATTCAGAATCCAAAATGTGGATTCGAATAAAATCCAGATTTCGGACTTTGAATTCGGAGAATTCGGATTTTCGGACTTTGGTAAATTTGAATTTTTCCCAACACTAAATACATTATGACTCCTACATGGCCCGATCTCCTAGATCACCCCTGATTCCAATCCTTTGTCTGTCTTGTTCGTACTGTCGTGTTTCATACGGTCGACCGATGCGATTTCATCGCGCTTTGATTTTTGCCGTCCGCTGATAACCGCCGAACGACTGCCGTGCGATATACCCGCGGCCATCAGCGGTGTCTAACTCTGAAATCCTATTGTCGGGCCGTTAATACCGGCGGCGGCGGCCGAGAAACTACGCTGTTCGTGACCTTTGACGACGGGTCGCGCGTTCGGTACGTCATACGACGTAATCCGCCTGGCCCGGCCGTGATTTTCGACCCTTCCAAGCCGATGTCACGACAAAGGTCCGGAACGTGGCACGAAACGGTGTATTATCCACCGGCGTTTCGATTTTTGCGCGTACGACGTGCGTGTGTGTGTGTGTGTGTGTGTGAGCGCGCGTAAAATTATAGGTGTCGTTCGGCCGTATTTCGAAGACGACTCGTGGTGCTGCCTTGACAAGTCGTGTCTTCGTTTTCATAGTCTGTTGCGTTTTAAAAGACGTCTCAAGTCACAAAGGCCATTACGTTTTCACGAGCGTTCCGTTTTTATACGTATTTCCCTTTTTTTTTTTCATGTTTTTGTCCCGTCTCGGTACACGGAATATTTACCGAGTATTTCGGCGTTAATTACAATCGTCTTACGAACCCATTACATCACCGAGGCAAAAGACGTACGAGTCGTAAATTCCCCTCGGAGGTCACAACTTAACGAGCTCTACGAGTGTTGTTTTTTAGTCGCCTCGACATCTTTCGTCCACGGCCCGCTCCGCACCACTGCCGCCGTAATTTTACAATAACGACGACCCACGTGACTTCCTCGTCGCGGTCGCGACAAGGCACCCCGGACTCTAGTCAGTGCCGCGACAATAGGGGACGTTGGTTATGCGTTGCATTTCCTGGCCAGAGATTTATTTTTTAGATATGGGGCCTCTCGTCAAAAGTAATATTATAATATCAATAATATTATTATTTATACATTTCATTCGTAAAATAATAAAACAATTATTTATGTTAATAATTTAACTTGGTTACTAAAGTAATAAACATTGACACATGCTTATAGATATTTTGTGTTTTTAATAAATAATCGGTATGTTGGTATAGTTTCATTTAAATTGTAGTGAGAATTTTTTATTTTTTTTTGTTTGGTATATTCAACCCTTTTTAAACACTTGTACCTATGAAATTATTTATCGAATATATAATATACCTCAGGAGAAAAGTGTTTCAAATATGATGTACTAATATATTGCTTTTAAAAAAATGTAGAGAAAAGGGAGGCCCATAATTCTGTCTTGCGTTGGGGCCCACTTATAGCATGTTGGGGCACTGTCTCTATAGTCCCGCGACCCCACGCGTTTATCCGTCAAAAAACAGAATCAGCCAGTAAATTAGTCAACGATTTTCATTTCTTTACGTTCGGCCGTTCCCCCCTCCCCCCAGATACACACACACACACACACACACATACACAAAGATCTCGGTGGCGAGTCCGGAGTCGTAATTACGTGACACGATCAAACGAATTATGTTTTGCCCGTGATCGAAAGGGGAAAAAAAACTTTCTCCGTCGACGATGAAATCAATTTTCCAAACGCACCGTGTATGCGGGTGTACAAAAACGATACACGTACGTTGTACCTGTGCGCGTAATGACGGAAAGTCTTCGAAAACCCGGTTTTCCTTCGTGCACCAGGCGCGTACACAAGGAGGGGTTTTAGGGGTTCACCCCCCCACCGAAATTTCAGGAAAAGTGTTCAATATTTAATGAAATATAAGTGGTTTCTATCAATGAGGGAGATATAAGATAAAAATATGTTGGTTTCATTACTATTTATTGGTTTATTACTATATTATTATTATTGACATTTCTAATTTTAAAATTGATACGGTGGATACGCACAGGCCGCAATGTTATCGTATAAACGTTTTTTATAAAAAAAAAAAAAAAAAAAAAAGTAAATAATGAGAAATAAATAATTTTTCCATTAAAATTATGTTAAATTGTTTGTATATAAATATGAAATTATACTTCCTTACTCCCCCCACCAAAAAAAAAAAATTAAAAATTAAAAAAAATTTTGTGTACGTGCCTGTCGTGTACACGTACGGTATACGCGCATTCGTACTCGTGCAGCGTTTAGATAAAAGCTCAGAAATTAATCAAAACGCTAACTGCATCGCACACAACGTCTGCAACGATGGCACCTATTCGCGTGCCATAACCGACATTGGCGTTGATTTTTTGCTGGGAATCAGCGCCTAGTGGTGTTGGTATTGATACGTTAGTTATTTGCTTGTACACATGGATTTCAGCGGACTAGCATATGCAGTCAGGGCTACGAGCAAGCCACCAACATCGTCCCCAATAATAAATAAATAAGTACAAGTGATCGATGCAAATTTAATAATAATAGATATGAAGTACACAAAAAACAATTAGTCTAGTTTTCACCCTTCGAAAAATCCCGTTTTACCCGTTGAAGAGTAATTACCCCCAGATTGGGAACCGCTGGACTAGAGCCACCGAACCCTTAATGAAAACAATGCAATTGATTGGTTATTCCTCATAGGTGCAAGAAAATCACGAGAGTTGATTTCCTTCTCGAAGCGTATTCACCGATATTATTTTATATCAATCTACGTAGACTTCGAGATAATTTCAATAATTAATTAATTAACTAATTATTTTAATTGATTCGGTTTAGAATAAGTTTAATCAAGTTTAAGACGGCGATTTTCAGACCTGTATTATTTTATTATTTACTCAACGACCAATTCTCGTCCCGGCCTTTTCAACCACTTAAACGTTTTTTTAAATATGTAAGAGAAAGTCAATCAGTGAACACTCTTTATCGTACCTCCAGTGAAATAAATTTTTCCTTTTCAATTTCAGCGGACAGACTAAATACAAACTGAGAAGAAAGATAAATAAAAAATTGTTTTTCTACCACTTAAATGGCGTATACTGTGTTTAAATATTAATTTCATCTTTCTTTTCCCGTAGACATAACACATAAATCGTTTTGATTTTCGTCGTAAGAATGTAAAGATTGTACAGAATTCGAAACTCGGATATCCATTCTGCACAATATGTCAATATACACCTATATATATATACATACCTATCGAAAATAGTAAAACCCACCAATAAATTTAATAAATAATATTAAATTCTTCCGGACTTTAATCATACTAATAATACTAAATAAGTTTATAAATCATTTTGAAATATTAAATTTAAACTGAGTAAAATAGTAATTACATAAAACTTTATTATTTTATTTATTTTTAAATAATTTAATTACTAGTACCTACCTAGTTGTAATACAAACACTCTCGAAATTAATTGATTTGCATTTTTTTAGACTTTAGTGTAATTCACATATGTTTGATATTCATCAAAATATTATTATAAACATAATTAATTTTTTAATTTTGTAATAATGTTTTTCAGTATATTACATATTATTATCACCACCTATGATAGAATTATAGGTACGTCCGAGTATGAATTGCTATTAAAACAATACCTAGACAGAGAATGATTGAGCAAACGATATGAACGATTAAAATATAGGGGTGTTTTTAGGAACAAGGTTATAGAAATATGATATGAATATAGAAGACAAATATCTTTTGAACATCACTCATTGAATGATCAATAAATTATCTTTAATACGACTTTGAGAATATTAAAAAACTATTGATATTAAAACAATGGACATTTATTTTTAGAAAAATAGTTATATACGTTTTTTTTCATCGCATTCATTTTTTTTTTTTTTTTTAATTTCAAAATACTTAAACTTTAAGTAAACATACTGAAATAGAAAAAAAACCCTGATAAACGATTCAGTTTACATTTAAAATAAACGGTAAAATATGCAAAATTTTACTCTTAATATTTGTTTTCGAATATTTTCATAAAAAGGTGAAAGAAAATACAACGCATTTATTAATTGTTCACTTAAGTGATAATGTTATTTTTGAAATACGTATCATTGTGACTCATTAGTCATCGTGAAGTTCTGCTTGGTCGTGAAGTTGATTGAAACGAAATATAAGAATATCAATAAAATAGTGTTTTGGTTGATATTTTATTTCAACTTTTTTGTTTTAAGATATGATTTTCATTATTGATTAATTGACTTTTTAAGTTCAACATTGGTTTGTATAATATGACTCAAAATCATTAAAATCTTGAAATAATAGTTTTATTTCCAAAACTATTGCGATCTGTAGGTCAAGGAATATTTAATATTGTATACCGTTTATACACCTACGGAAAAAATACTTTTAAAATGCCGACGGGTTAAATAACTTTTACGCCGATAAATGAAACAGCCGTCGTAATTTTTACTGTTTATACGATTTAAATATCTGACAGTAAAATCGGATACTTTAGTGGGAAAAAATCACACGCAAACTACGCGACACCGTGTTTTCGGTTGAAGGTTGATGAAACTTTTTGTCTCGTGGGAGTTTCGAAATGGATTTCTGAAAATTCCACACAGCTTTTTGAGGTCACTTCACCTTAAATCATAGGTATAAACGGCTCGAGAAGAAAACATTATATTCCATCAAAATTCTTGCCGTGTATGTCGTCCGACTGAGACGTTTTACAATAGTAACTTTACCTCTTCCGAAACACAATACTTCTGGGGATACCGATATATAATGGAAGAAAACTTGTGTTTACCAATGCGAGTTATACTCGAAATACTAATTTATCAAAAGCTGAATGGTAAAAACTTATTTTTAATACACTTAAAGTATTATTCGAAAAAAAAACATCTCTTCCATAAAATTGTCGGTCTATTACCATTTTTATTTGTATACCGCAAAATTATTTAAAACTGCAACGCATTTTCACAGATTTTTAGTTTTCAAAATCATTTATTTCGATCAAGTTTTCGGGCCTCGGTGAATTCTTATTTTTTTTTCTTTTTAGCAAGTGCACATATCTATGTATACTTTTACAAATCCATATTTTTTTTAGTTTTGACTTTTTGATTATGTATTAAGCATAATATTATAGTAATTGTATGAAATATATAACAAGTATTGTTATTTTCGAGGAAATTTAAAAGTTTCGTTTTGTTGGTAATAACTTTTTCCAATAGGAACCATTACGTAAAAACAATCGAATTTATTCGTTGTGTGTTTGTGCGAGTAAAATATTGTAATCCCTACAAATGTTGTTTTCGCGAAACAGCGAAAGAAAGACAGACATGTAAAATGTAATAACTTTAAAATTCGCGTCGAATATTTAAAAGAGTTTACCTGCAGAATTTATTAATTTAAATTTCCAATTACCTAAAGTATTTTTATGTCACAGGAGCAAGTTGATTACTGTAATAGTTTTTTCTCCGTCCAAAGACGCTGGATAAATTTAAAAATGTCTGTGACACGTCGTGTACCCCTGCAGCACCGATACGAATTTGATTGCTCGACCGAGAATACAGTAATAGTGTCTGGGTGCAAAAATTCCAAAAATAATTAATCTAATTGACGGAAAGAGATTCTTCATTCTAGACAATACCGTATTGTACGCATCTCTTCTCTGCGACAGCAATTATTATTCTTTCTCGTAAAATCTTATCTGTCATGTTATAACGCGGGCAAAGCGGGTTAAGGCCTTCGCGATGGTTGAAGGACATTATGTTTTATTAAAAACTTTATTCCAAAACTGAACAATAATAATTCTTTCTCAAAGCCGTTTATATACAATATAAAAACTGTCTTGTCCTCGGTGCAAAAAATTAATTTCTTCATTTCGTTTTTATTCCGACCATTGGTTCGCCGCGGTCGTATCATTCCTGTGATATACACTCCGCCTCGCCGCCCCGCACACCCGCGCCGGTGAGAAATGACGAGAGGCCGTTAATCCGCGAGTGAGAAAAAAGTTTGGCCATAAATAATCATTAAAAGAGGGTTTATATAAAAGGTAAGGGATTAAACATTTTTCACTTAATACACATCGTATCAAGGCGTTTTGCTTTCGGGCGTTCGTCCACGGGGATGATTGTGTGTGTGCGGGGTGGGGGAGGATGGAGGGTTATTGTTTTCGATTGTTTTTAATTTTGAACACATACATACAAACAACAATGGAGAGTAGAGGGTGTATCAAGGGAGTGAGAGAAACGAGATAGTGTGTGTACGTGGAGAAGGGGGACTAGTGTGTGTGTGTGTGTGTGTGTGTGTATGAGAGAGGAAGAGAGGGTGAGTGAGATATTTTATACAGACTTAGGCATATACAGTTTATGGAGAAGTTCGTTATATTGGCTTAGCGCTGGCCTTAATAACACGTAAAAACTTTTCGCACTGTCGAACAACTTAAGAGAACTCTAACAGGCAATCATCCGATGGCCGGGGGTTAATCAATCCTGTGGGATAAAGTTTTTAAAAGCTCAAACTATATTATATACACATTTCTCTTTCTCTCTCTCTCTCTCTCTCTCTCTCTCTCTCTCTCTCTCTACATAAAGAAATTCGTATATAGTATAAAATTCTTTTATTTAATACATGTTATATTTGTAGGACGTTTGACACTTGACAGGTTACCGCTGGCGATCACGTGCTTTAATTGATATCCACAGACTACAGAGTGTATTATATACTGCACTGATATGCCGATCTTACATAAATCCTTAGAATGTTACACGCAGTTCAGTCACCTCGAATGAATTTCTTTCGGTATTTCTCAACACTGTTTAGAGCACTATCCATGCGTGCGTCCGTCACTCAATAACCGGATATTTAAACGGCCGAACATACTTCGCACCATGGGTATCGGGTATTCTTTGCTCCTCGGACGAAACAATAGGGATGGGTATATTGAATTTTAAAGAACCAGTAGATCCTTATTGTAGCTAAACGATTCAGAGAAAAGCTTCAGCATAAAAAAAATGGACATACTTCGTACCGTGGGGTATTCTTCGCTCCTCGGAAATGATATAATAGCGATGGGTTTGTTGAATATTAAAAAAAAAAAAACGATAGATCATTTCTTTAGTTTCACGACTCTGAGCAAAGCTTCAGTATACAAATATACTGTTTATATGTTTTACCGTTTGCAGTCTAATTTTTTGTAGGTTTTTTCATTAAACCTGTTTTAAGTTTTCTTGTTTTCCAAAGGAGAAATTCGTTTTAATCAAAAGATTCAAAATACAAAACTCTGTCTGTGTCCAAAGGTTCATAATGATTAAATGGTCGGACAATTTCTTATTACCACATTTTAAGTAGAAAATGTATGTAAAAACGGTAAAATCCGTAAAATTCGTAGTATAGCTTACTTAAACACATATAAAAAAAATTCTGAATTACACTTTTGACATTTTTTCAGTATTGTTAATTATATGTATATGAATATAGTCTTATACAATTTTCAGAACTTTTTATCAAATATTAAAAATGTTATTACAGATAAACTTTTTTAAAAACGAGGCACTTTGAATTTCTATTTTTAGCCAAAAAGTTATCAATTTTATTTGAAACTTTCGTAAAGTATGTAACAATAATATGTCCTTAATATACGGTGGAAATTTCGAGTGTCTAGCAACATTCGTTTTGGAGTTATGACCAAATAACTAAAATCGATTAAGTAAAAGTGTCGTTTACGGTAAATTGTACAGTTGATACCCGGTTTTACGTCAGTTTACTCTCACGCCTGAAAAAAATATCGATAATAAATAAAAATGACATGTTTAAAGTACCAACTAGATGACTTTTCTGATCTTTATAAAAATGCTGGGTGAAACATTTGGATAAATTTAAGTGTACCAAAAAGTTTTAATAGAAAAAAATTTAAAAAAATAAATAACACATGTCATTGAAAACCTAACTTTTGCTCACTCAAAATATAAAACTTATGATATTTAATTATTGATACATATATATATATATATATATAAACGTATATGGTATTGATTATTGAACACCAAATTTTGATTGTGTTTTATATTGTAAATTATGCTTTGCAAATGATTGAATACGATTTTCAACTCTAAATTACAAGACAGATACCTTTAAAAATAATTATTCGTATTATGAAAATATTATACATTCATATATATTTATATAAAAAAATCACAGGGGATTTTATCACATATATTTTTTTTTCCTTATTAAATCGCCTAACGATGGTATACGATTTTAGTCTAATGACACATAACACACTTATGCCACAGAGTGTCTGAAACATTATTTGGACATCAAAACGATGTTTTTATGATAACACGTTTATTGAGTACCTACTCGCGAGACGGTGATTTTAGAAAAAAATAACTTACCACCACCACATGGAACATACTGACTTGTATTTTTACCGTCGCGATAATTATTGGGATTATGAGTGTCAAATAAATTAAGATTTAAAACGTTTGACTTACGTATGTTATTTAACATTGATATAATCAAACGAAAAACACCAATCAAACGACAGACTTTTTGTCTGCAAAAAACTCCAGCTCTATAACGCATTTTTAAAACCATGTATAGCTTAGGAGTTATAAACCCCCAATGAATAATTGTTACCAACTTTATATAAATGATGATGATGATGAATTCTTTATGTCCGCGTTAACTAATTTTCCAAAAAAAAAAACCCTGTATTTTCTATCGATGACACCATTTATTTTGTACTTGTGTCGTATATTCTTTTCTAGAGAAAATAATAGGCACATTTGAAAAATAATAACAATAATAATAATAACAATATTTAAAGTTTAAACACGCTTAAACCGATTTGCTTCGTTTAATTGCATTAGTGCAGCGTTCATATTAAAATACGAAAACGCTCGATTAAAATATAATTCTTCATTAAAATATTGAGTCTCTTAAGCACTATTTTCAAATGAAGTGTAATAAATGTAAATTATATTTTTATAACTTTTTCGGGCCGAAATTACGATCAAATAATTTTATGTATGCTGTAACTTTTTAAACCATTTTCATAAATACACGTTGAATTGTAAATTGTTATTAATATATTTAAGTTTTACAATATATTCAACAACATTAATATAATACTTACAACATAGACCTATTTTATGACAATAGAAATAATCAAAAAAAATAATGAAAATATATACAAATCGTCTTAGACTTATAAGTTTTGTTTTTATGTTTTCGCCACAGATTTATAAAACAACTAGATAGCCAACTCAGTGGTAAAGTCTCATAAGACCTATGAAGTCTGACAGCCATATGCGAACAGGGAAAATGCGATTGATTAATCCATGAAATATTTAAAGACTCATGATTTTTTTTAAAACAATTCAATAACCTAACTAATAATAAGTTTACATAAAATATAAAAATGTATAACTTACGAAAAAAAAATGAACTTTGCTTCCTTTCAGTCTCCTATTGACACAACCAGACACAGAACAAGAAACCACCATGATGTTGAATTACTTGAATTGCACTTTCTAGTTTATAGTTTATAAATTATAATCGAAAAATTGTGTTTCAATCCGAATCCATATAAAAAGATAACTGATATATAAAACAACATTTGTATATTATATCTTTGGTTTCAATCACAGAAAAATTATATTTCATGGAATAATGTAAAATGTCATTAATCAATCATATTTTTCCCTGTTCGCATATGGATTCTAGACTTCAATTTTATTCGTTGAGTCGGCTATCTAGTTGTTTTATATATCTGTGGTTTTCGCAACGAAATAATACTTCTTTTAATAATAATAAACAACAGACATTTTGAATTTTTCACGCATTTATTTTCTCCCCCATTTTCAGAATTACATAGGTAGGCGTCGTCGTAACGCAATACCATTATATACCTATGTGTGTGTGTGCGCGCGTGTGTGTGTGTGTGTACTACATGCATACTTAACACTCATATTATATTATACGTTTATTTCACGATTACACCAAAAAGTTCGGTTCTTATATAATGTCGTTTTAGATTTTTTTTTTTTTTAAAACAAATCTACATAAATAATTTAATTTCTTCAGATCAAGAAATATGATTATTTTTAAGTATGGTGGTGCATCCAAAAAAAAAAAAAAAAAAAAAAAAATGGAAAAAGTCATTTTTTTTATAAAATCTATACAAAAACATCGTGATGAAATTATAATTATTACTATAAAAGCAACTTTACTTTTTTAACAAATTTTAAATATTTAAAACAATAAAAGATAATACTTTATGAAAATTACAAATAAATAATGTTACGAGTCACCTAACTAACATACTGTTGAATAATATTGTTATATATAATTAACGAATATTTGATTTTTAATAACTTTATTTTTGAAATAACAACTAAATAATTTAAATGATTTCACGAAAGTCTGGTTTTGAGCAAAGCTTATTATTTTTGTTGAATTTTAGACTTTGAGTGAAGCGGAAGATCCATTGGTTTTATAATAATGTTTTTAACACTTTTTGACACCAAACTTTGTCAAAAAGTTTCATCCAGCAATTCATTAGAACGGATATCATTTGTAGATGGTACTTTGAGGGTTCTCTTTTCTCTTTTTTTTCTTCTCACTACTTTTTCCAAGCACAAGGAAAAACCGCAGAAAAATCGAATAAAAACGGTAAAAATTATTATGAACACGACACATAATATCGATTTTAGTCATATTATAGTCACAACCCCAAAAGTGTGGTTCTAGATAAATGATCGTAGACGTACTATAAAAATCTCATTTTTTTTTTCCATTACATTTTCTAAGATCATCACGTCTTTCTATAACTTTACACTACACCTATCGACAGTGCAGGCACAACCAGGTGGTGGTTAGACTCCGGGTCCGGAACCCTCATCCTCCTTACCCCGTACACATGTAAAAACAATTTTAAATAATACTATTGTATATTAATTTTAGATTTGTATTATTAACACTGGTTTTTTTTTTCGTTTTCATAGCTATGGTGTTTGAATATGTGTTATAAAATATTCGTTGCATTTATTTAATTCGTCGTGTTTTTATTTAGTCTAAATATGAAAAATTTGTTTGTTTTCGGGACCTCTCGTCAAACAAATCCTAGTCGCGTCACTATCTATCCACGTGACTGATAACGTGTGCACGAGATGTTTTCAAAATGTTATTTCAAAAATCGCAAGTCTGCACTACGTCTACACTCGATCAGCATCTTCATAACAATACCAACTAAAATTTTCATTCAAGAAAAACTGTTATTAGTAATGATTATCTAGTGTGCAAACCATAAGGTAGGTAGCCTACTCGAGTGTTAGGTACCGTACGATAATCATAACTGTGATATATAACGCGCGGTTATGTTTTTATTTAATTGATTTTGGAAACGTTTCATATTTTTATGAAAATTGTTTTTTTATATTTTACTTGTTCTTGGCGTTTTGCTATTTTCTAAGAGTCAGCGTGAGCGCTCTCATAAATGCACCATCACACGAACGGCGCCCAGGGGAAATGAACCCTCCCACTCGCCTCGCCGTGAGATCCTACAGCGATTGTAGGTATTTATGGTTCATATAGTTCAAATAACTAAGATTATACGTAATAATACGGCACTACGTTTTGTACACATTTTATCAATATCGTTTTATCTCGGCGTAACACGATACTATATTAGTTAATGTTACAAATAATAACGTCGTGATCCCCCGATGGCGCGTTATATGGTTTATAGCGGAGAAACGACACCAATATTTCGTTAACTACAATAAAATATATATATGTATTATATAATGTTCAACAGTACGATTTCGACCACGACGTCTGTGTGTAAAATTAAAATCGATACACTAACCTAGTTGAAACATCTTGTTGCTGTATTGTTTATCTCGTTCGTCGCACTATTCGACACGTTATTCAGAAATTCGTTGCGTAAAACACTTCAACCGTAATAATAATCCTAGTAGCTACTCGAAACACTCAAATAACATCTTACACTCGCTCTCGGATGATTTTAATTTTTAACGTCGAACTTTACGGCATCAATCAAATATAGAACTCTAATATTCGATAGTAAATCAAGAAACTCTGAATGAAACCGATGTTAACGTGAATTGATTTATTTTTATATTTTATACTAATCTTTCGAATCGTTCGGATCAATTAAATCAGTAGCCGTATTGGCGAAATATTTCGTTGCTGCTTCCAAAATTATACCAAACTCCATACGAACACGTACAATTGATTTGTTAAAACGTCCGGTTTGATTTTTGTAAAATCAGAACCCAAAACAACAGTTTTAGTTTGTGCTTGTCGATTTATTTGTTTAACTCAAGTAATTACTATCCAAACTCGTGGGAATTGACCTCTCGTATTGCAGAAAGTCGTAACTGTACTATTAGAGAGTACTCTCGGGGGATAACTGTTCGTGTCCATATAGTTACCTCTGACAGGATTGGGGCGCGTTCGGGTTGAAAAACTGTTATTTTTTTTCTTATGAAAAAAAAACTCATTAGCTTAAATTGTATTAATGATTTTTTTTTGTATATACATACACTCTAAACAGAGTATTTAGATGTAAATAAAATTCCAAGTCTAAATGATTAGGAATGTTATAATTGGATAAGTAACAAATGCATAATTTTAAGGTATTTAGTAGTATAATATCATATATACGTAAACAAGGTGCCTCGTGGATATTTACACAACGTGACTTGACGGAGAAACATAATTTTGATGTTTGAATTTTTACCGTTGGACCGATAGTTTAAATTATACAAGCATTTTAAGTTTATAAAAGCAGTGAGTCATTTTGTGGATACCCCTGCTTCTCCTCCAATTCTACTCTAAACTTTAAAATAGGTTTTACTTCTCAAAAAATATTAGTCAAATGGTAGTAATTCCAATATCAAAAATCCCAAAAAAATTATTTTCTTTCATAAGTTTGTATCATAGATAAAGGTTGTAATTGAAGAAAACTAAAAAACTTCAAAGATCACGTAGATAAATGTAATGAAAAATTATTTTTTCTCGTACAAATAAAGTTTTAATAGCGTTTTAAATTATACACATGAAAATCGAAATTCATTAACTAAAAGGGGTTAAATCACAATGTGTAAAATACTGTCAGACACAAAGTACATAATATGTATTATTTCAAGATCAACTACATTAGAAGATGACATAAAATTATCAGATTATTTAATACATTTTTTAATTAATTATACAATTAATAAAGTCTTAATATACTAAATTTACTTCATCTATAGTTTTAATTAGAATGTTTATTTTTATTATACGAGTGAAATATATGACATTTAGTAATAGAGAAACTAAAGCTAGTTTTTCGAAAGGTCAATTTTAGGGAGGCAGAAACATTAAGGTAACACTGGAAATTCCAAAATGTTAAAATTGTATTAAAATACAATTTTAAAAAATTGTCCATAAAAAATTCAGCATTTTAAGCAACGTCTTTTTGTCACAGTAAATTCATTATAATTTCAGACGGCGTAAATTAGAGGAATACCTATCGAAATCAAAGTAGATACTTGGAAAAAGGCGTAAAATATTCAGGGATTTCTTTCATTTTTCGAAATTAGGTAACAATCAAAACCAATCTACTTCTGTTGTAAAATGATTCTGTTGTAAATTCAAACCAAAAATTGCGAACAAAGATGGCGATAATAATCAAATATTCGTTCACGAATGAAAAAATGTATATTTCAATTTTTTTCCGATTTTTCCAGTATAAACCGCATGAACTTTTGATCATTTTTTTTTTTAAATCCGATTATTTTTGAAACATTTGTTTTTTTTACTCGGGTCACAAATTTAGCCTTATTTTATACATAATTATTGATATATTATCTACTTCATAAAAAAAAACTAACGAAAATCAAAACTCGAGCACTATCTCGGTATATCTTTATAACTCGTTTTTTTTTTCTTCCCGATATTATATGCACTACACATACACCACTAGTATTATGTTTAAGCAGTAGTTGGTAGTTTCAGGAGAACTGAGACACGCATGACTCAGGCTGATTAACTGAATACCATTACATTTAATATAGGATCTGGCGATTAGTAAATTATTGAAATAGTATAAGTTTTCTTGCGCAAAATTCAACATATTAATGGCATTTTGACGTACGCGTTCTTACAAAACTATTCTTATAAAATGTATATAAATTATTTTGGTACTTTCTCGAGCTTTCATTGTGTACGTCTTGCACAATTCACATTCGACAATAATAGAATCCGTATACAAAGTTTGAAGAATATTAACTCTTTTCTATGGACAGAAATTTGATTAAATCTCTACAGTATAATACGGAACTTGCAATATTTGAATGAACATTTTTAAACGAATAGGTCAAATACCTTGACATATTACCGTTGACCTAAAGAAAAGTTTTTCCTCCGTTCTCCGTAGAACCGATTTCTCGTTATATTCAAAATAGGAAAACCAATTTTGAAAAAAAAATTTAGGTTTTATTATTACTGACTTTGACATCTCCGAATATTACAGGAGCTCGTTGATTATCGTAATATATAAAGAGTAAATTTGAAAAATTGTAAATTTTAACCGGTACTTATTCTCGTAACACTTAATTTTATATAACTATTTATAATACAAGTACTTGTACGAATTATAATAAGAAAATCATTTGGAATTCATTAGTAGATTGATTTCACAATTGTTTTGGAATCTTTATTGATATTTTCCTCATGAGTACATCACAAATCACGATCAAACAATATGTTCAACCATAGGCATTTGATGCGGGTAGAATACGTTTGCGCATGGAACTTATCGGCATGACGCACTTGTAGTTTATGTATTACAATGTTAATGGGCAACAGAAGATCGCAACACTATGATATTATTTTTACTGCACTCGAGGGAATCAATTGAAAACACTTCATAGACTGAAAGCTAACTTTTGAAAAATTACATCAAGCTTTTTTGCAGTCTAACACAAAGTCATCTCCATCGCCGTCATGCAAGTTAGACCTTCGTTAAATCGTAAACGATTATGCATTTATGCCTCCGAGCGTTTTTATTTGCATCAATGTCGTTTTTCCACGTTTCCAGTGATTTCCGCCGGTATCTCTTAGATTTAAAACATTGAGATCAAACGGATTCGTTCCCAGCGTTTTCATAATATTTATTCGAACGACAATAGCTGGTGCAATCGTTTACTTAAAACCAGTGGCGGCTCGTGATGTTCAAAATGGGTGGTGTGCAATTATTGAAAATGTATATTAATAAAATAAAATAAAATATTAGTCACATCCAAGTCGATATTAAAATATTTAGGTGCTGTAATAAAATGATAATTAAACATAATTTTAGAAAATAATAGGTTTACTTAAATACATATAATATCATATAACCAGGTGTAAATTTTATCTACTGTCAGAACAAGCAACAGTGTCGTAACTAAAAACAATTTTAAAAAATAAATGAAAAAATTACATATTTTTATACATGAAGTCAAGTCTTCGTTCTTTGGTATTGGCAAACAGTTCTATAACTTTATTATAGAAATAGCGCATACAAATTAAATTTGTGATCGAGTGTGCAGCAGTAGGTGCACACCACGGTTCCATTTATTCGTCAATACCCCCACTCATCGACTAAACGTATTTTACATGGACTCTCGGTGTGCAGCCCGTGCTGCACACCAGTTGGTGCGTATTTATTACATAACTCATCTAAATTTTAGGAGTGATATTTTCGAACTCAAGCGTTTCACGTTTATAAAACTAACAATTTTGTTTTATGGAATAAATATACTTTAATAGATATTGTAATAAAATTAAAACACATTTTAGCTATTTTTATCTTTAATAATCTATGTGGTGTGCGCACACCTGCACACCTAGGCACGAGCCGCCACTGCTTAAAACGTCGAACCTATTGAACAAATCAGGGGCGTGCCTAGAAATTTTTTTCGGGGGGGTTCAATATTTTTTAATATATATATATATATATATATATATATATATATACATATTATAATATTAAGTAAAACTTTTATTAACAATTATTTTAATTTTTCGGGGGGGGGGGGTTGAACACCCAAAACCCTCCCCCTAGGTACGCCCCTGGAACAAATGATGGTATTTAACGTGGAAAATTTTAAATTCGAAATTATTCTCGACGAATAAATACATTTAAATCTCATAAAACAACCACTGAAACCTCTGATGGTTAAAAAATGTTCAGAGATTACAGATACCACATTAGACGCCCGGACTTGACTCGTCTCTATAAACGATATAATGTATAATTAATGATTTAGTTTGGAACGCGGCGGTCACTCCGCATTAGACAAACGATTGCAACATAGTATACCTTAGGCTGAAAACTGTCGGGTGGGCATGTTTGCATTTCTTCGTGATTTTTCGTGTTTTCTGTCATTCTTTTTATACGTGTTCAATCGACGAAAATCTAAAGTATTGTCCCGCGTGACTTTTTGAGCTTTTATTTACTGTCCTAAAAAGGTTTTATCATTATTAAAAATTATATCATTATAAAAACACTTATCTTACTAATCACTTGCTTCGTCTATAGAATGTAAAACGCCTTAGTTCGACAGAATAACTATTAGTGAGAAACCAAACGCATTTAGCAACGAAGTTTATCAACAATTAGACTATATAGTATACATATTATAGTAGGTAGTAATAATAACTTATTAAATATCCTAAACTCAAGTCTAAATTTGGTTACCAGTCACCAGACGTCCCGTTTAAAACGGGATTGTCCCTTTTTTGATCATCATGTCCCGTTTTCCCGACAAACTTCAAACGGGACGCTTTTCATCCCGTTTTTATAAGATGGTCCAGTTATTTCCATATAATTATATTAATTTTATGAAAAAAATATTTATGCACGAAACAAATATCCTAAATATTTCTAAATTAAAAACTCAAGTCCTTTTTTTAAGAGAAGCCGATGAAATAGGGAGAGTTCTGTGTACCGAGTGTAAATCTTTTTTATCATTCGAATGTGGTGGGATATCAGATACTCATAAATTAAATAACATGTTTGCATTGTACAGTTTACACCCACCGTATAAAATATTATTCAATACTCGTTTTTACACCATAGTTTAATATTATGAATATTATTATTGGACGAGTATTACATAAATATTAAACTTAACATCAAATAAGTGCCTAAATCAGAAATATTTTTGAAAAAAATAAATCCGAACTTTGTATTTTGTACATTAATTATTCCGGATTTCAAAAGTATTTTTTTCTAGGGTGCTAATTAAATATCAGGGGACCCCTAAGCCCTACCCTAATGTCCGCTTATATTAACTATAGCGGTTAAACTATAGCGTGCCAACAGTACGATATTATATATTTTTTAATCCCATTCATGTCATAACTATATTGTGCGTATTGATGTAATTACGTGTTTCGATTGTGACTTAAATTAATTAATACATATTATTATTTAATAACCTCTGTTTACAGAACAAAGTTATCCAACTTATAAACGTGATCCAAAATTAGAAATACTCGCATTATATTTCAATTGTTCCGATTGTGTATTATACAGCGTACATACTTCTTCAAATGAAATCTTGATGTAAGTTCTCATTTTTCATTTTCCTTATGAAAACGTTCTTTTGATTTAACGCCGGTCAATTCATGAATCCTAATGACCCTATTAGAGTGCCACTCTAAACAGAGAAATTGTATTTAACTATTATTAATTATTTGATTCATTTTCATATATCACGAAGCCATAATAATAAAGTCACAAAATAATATTCATCACGATACTTAAATTTCAATGAAAATCAAATCAACATATTTAAATTTTGGTTTTAATTAACTATTCCAACTTTTTTCGTGGAAAATATTTGCATAACTCGAAGAGACTGGAGTCATTGGCACCCTTAAACTGTAAAAAGCACCTCTTGTGTATATTAAATTTTTCATTTGAGTTATCAATTTTTTTAAGCCTGACCTTCTTTAAGCACACCCTAACTCGTAAGATTTTCTACAGTAAATTCAAAGTCTAATCGTTGTTATTTTGTCAGTTAAAAAATAAAAAAACTGAAAACGTAATAATAACGAGTGTGCGTGCACATTTGTTCGGTAAAATACTCGATACGTAAATACCATATTATATTATACTATATCATCTGACATCGATAGTAAACCACATTTCTCAAAATATTTAACAGTGAATATAACTGACGTAAAAATAACAAAGAGTCCGCGGTACCGATCAGATATCGGCTATCAAAATTGCGAATCGATGTAAAGTATAAAATGTGTACTTATAAAAATTTGTTTCAAAAATTATATTTTCCCTCGTAACACACACACACGCACACAAACACACACCGACTGCATATTGTTTCTTACTACAGCGCAGGGTGAATGAAACATGTACAACGTGACTATAAACTGTTATATTGAGATACTTTCACAAACTATTCGTTGCAATTTCATTACGTATATTTGTGCAATAAGATTATGACCCGGCATCGATAAAGTTATATGAATGTTAAGAATGAATAAAACCTCGTGGAATAATGACTTTGACAAAATTCTCAGTATCAAAGAGTTTGCACGGATATTAGACGTAAAACAAAATCTAATGCTATCATGGAATTTGTTCTCGTTGATGCCGGTATTTTTCCTTTGAACCCTTTTGATCCGTTACAATTTTAATATTATTCTTTGGAAACCAACAGTGAAAAGTAAAAAAAACAAAAAACATCCAATATATATTCAACAACTATTGAAGTTGAAAAAACCCATTATGCCACATTAACATTAAATACCTTATATTTCGATGTTTGCTTACACACAAAACCAAAGTAACGTATCGACTAACGTAATTGCATTACATTGTTATTTTATTATTGTTTTCGCAATAGTTACAACACACGTGTGTGTTTTCAACGAGACAACGTGGGATTCTTGAAAAATAAAATAATTTAGAATTCAATTCCAGTTCTATTGCCTGCCTTATTTAGGTATATTTGAATAAGGTTTAAAAACTTAGAAAACCTATTTGAATTTTTTTTTTTTTTTTTTTTGTAAGAAAACAACTTTTAAGTACGAATCGATAGTAATAATAATAAAATTATAAAAAAATATGTCTCGTAAAATACCTGTTTTTTTAATAATTGTTGACAATATCTTTTGTTGGTGAAAATACGACAAATAAACGTAGTCGGGCGTCATCTCGTACTCCCGTGTAGCACTGCACTGGCCCATAAATTCTATTACCATATTTTCAACTAATTTTAATTGGCAATTTTTCCGTAAATCTGTATCTATCATTACGATTCTGATGCCCAATCTACGATGGATTTCATACACATTTCATACAAATATTCTCTATCGTTTCATAAAAAATGCTTATTATATTTCTCATCGATTACTTAGCGACTGTAGTTTCAATTTAGTTAAAGAAAATTATTAATGAACTACATAAAACAATTAACTTCAATGGTCCATTTATACATATATAAATGTGTATTAACTATAATAATTGCCTGCCATAGCACAACTTACATTATTAATTAGTGACAGTGAGTGCACACAGTATATATTATAACCATTTTGCTGAATTATCCTAGTATATAGCATTATTCATTTAAATACCAGAAGATTTATTGAACATAATAACACCGAATATTAAAACAAATATTATTTAATATTACATTATTTTTGCGATGCCGATTGTGATAAAACACGTATTCACATGTTATAGTCTACCAGAATAGCGAGTGTCGGTCGAATTCTACTTGATCAACCGTGTCTCATAAAGTTATTATAAAATCAACGTGACGTAATCCGAAAAGTCTTTTTTAAATCTGTTGAAAAATTAAAGCTATGCGATCGTTACGTAAATAGCCCATAGGTACCGAGTTTTGAAACAATAGTCGAGAACAGAAACGTACATAAAAATATAACACACCTATCCCGTTTGACTATTAAGCGGCCCATAGACGTACAATAATATTGTACAATATTGGGAGTTGTGCAATAATATCGAACGTGTGGTTCTGGTATTGAAAGATGGCGCAATATATTGAACGAAATCAAAAAAATTAGACATTTATTGCGCAGTGTGGAAAAATATTGCATCGTCTATGCGTGGTTATTATGTGCAAGGTATTGTGCAATGTGGCTTCAGTTGATGTCAAAAACGTATTCCGAACGCGTCACGATGGCTTCTAAAAATTCAGATAGGCAATTTATTCTCAAATTTACCCTAAATTCACCCAAAAGGATTCACAAACTGACTGGGAAAATATTGAATGTCTGTTACCAACCTTGTGCAATACTTTGCACAACCTCCAATGTCATCTTCACGCGATTCAATATCATTGCACAAACTCGATAATTTTGCAATATTTATTGTCCGTCTATGGCCACATTCAATTTTTTCGTGCAATTTATTTGCACAATATTATTGTACGTCTGTGGGCCGCTGTTAAAACTATTGTTGACGTTATGATATTTTATTGAAACGCTAAACGCTTCAACATTTTACGTCGGTCATTCGAAATCAGGTGTACAACATTGTGTGTCGATAACGAGCCCGTTTTACGAATAGAATAATTATAAAATAAATGATTGTGGAAAAATTTTTTTTTTTTTAAATACCACATGATGTTTATTCAATTGAGCGTTTGAAAATAATAATAATAATAATCAACCTTTCGTTATTACGTCGGTATTATGACGGTGTAATGTAAGTTTATCGTGTGTGCAGCGTTAACCAAATAAGCCTGATCCGCCGCGATTATTCCTAGGGGTTCGTCACATTATTACGGTTTTTTGAATCCATTATTCAAAATCTATTAACACTGTTGAAATACTTGAGTAAATAACACTGGGAATTCCACGAGAAAAAAAACCGTCGTAAGAATCAGATAAGACGGTTCGGAAAAGAATATATACGTATATACGCGTGTTATATATATATATATATATATATAAGATGAAAAAACCAAAAGAAAAGTGTATAAGGCTAAAGGACGCCTTTATTTCGTTAAATCTATCGTTTTTATTTCTTTCTTCGGCGCCTCTCTCCGCCCCGCCGTCCCGTCCGTATTGGAAACCGTAGAGTAAAAAATCCCTATCCTTTATGAACGCGCGCGTTTGCCAAATAGAATAAGCAGAGACAAACACGAATACGGCGTGCACAAACGCGCGCACGTACATTATATTCTGCCGTAGTCGTCGTCGTCTGGCCTATATCATTGAAATCGCAAACTAATCAAATTTCGAATAAACCGTGCGACGGCCGCGGGGTGTGCAAATTTTTACGCTCTGCAATATATACGATATTGCTATTGTTATTATTTTCGCGTTCGGAAACAAAACAGAGAGCAAAGCGCCCCCCGTACACGGTAACTCAGACGCCGTACGGGGTAGAGGGAGGGAATAATAATAATAATAATAATAATAACACTCTGTATAGGGCCGCCGACGCGGTGTAACGTTACGACGACGTGCCTCGACGAAACTTGACGTTTTTACCGAATCATCATGGTAATTCGACGGTGACAATCCAAAAAAGGGCACAAACGCCAAAATGCCAAAATATTATACTCAGCTTTCAATCGCTATAGGTAATTATCAATCAAAAAAATAGTTGAACAATCGTTTAAAATAGATTAAAACCCAACTTTGTTCTTGATGACATGTTTTCTTTTAATTAAAAAATATTCAATGATAAGTCAATTAGTTGGTAAAAAATCGTTTTTTAGTTCATCAGAATGATATCGAAAATGTCGCTTATGCCCTTTTGGACTTCGTGGCCGTCGAATTATTATGCCCCGATTATCATGGCACTCTCGACGTTGAAAATGCTATTACACCGCGTGTTTCCGTGGAAAAACGAAAATTCCGAATCCGGTTTTCTCGGTGTGCGTACGTGTAGTACGTGTGTAATAACATAATAATATAATATACGATCAAGCACGCTAATTCGACTACTATCCCTGCGTTCACGTTCATGAACGTTTTAGATTCCTATAGTGAAGCAAAGAACCTACTGACTTTACGATGATGTTTGTTTTAATTTTTTCCTGTCAACACTTTTTCGGGTAGTCAGAGGGCGATTTTTCCCTCCTCTCGATATTTTTTCAAGACGTGAGGAAAAACTGCCAAAAAACCGAATAAAAAAACGGTAAAATTAGCCTTAAACGACACTATTGAATCAGTTTAAGTCATTTAGTCTTTACTCGAAAAGTAATGTTGTTGGAAACTTGAAATTTTTACCATATACCTATTTATGGCACATTTGTACGTAATTTATGAAAGTTTACAAAAAAAAAAATTGAGCGTATTCGGACTGAAACAGAACATTAAAAATACCTTATTTTGTTAATGTTTACCTGTATAAGTAAATAATTATTATACGATTTTTATGTAACTAACTGTTTTTATGTCAATTTTCAACGTTAAAACGATTATTAAATAATATTGATCCATCCGATCTTTGAATACTGATAGAACAACGTGTCGTGAATCTTTTGGTAAAAAAGAATTTCTCATTTGTCGCAAAAGAAAACTTTAAACGAGTGTGATAAAAAAAAACATGCCGACAATCAAATAACTCGGCTATAAATGTATAAACGCTTTAATTTAGTGTAGCGCAGAAGAGAAGCCGGGGTCTCCGTAAAAATGTATCGTCACTGTATTATTGCATAATAGATATTTCCTATATGACGAACAACGATTATTATAATATTAATAAATAAGACTTTTATATTAAAATTCCCGCCCTATTGGTGGTTATTTATTTATTTAATGCGGCTGATTCAATCGAATATGAAAGCATATAGGACTGTATATAGGAAAACTAATATTATTATTAAAATAAAACGATACTCAAAAACGAATTAATTGTGAATCGGTATATTGCGAATTTCCACAGGACATTAATACGTTTTAATCAAATATTAAATTTATATTGAACCATCAAAATCGCATGAAGCGGTTTTTACGGCAGTAACTTAAATATGATACAACTGAGATCGACAGAAGAACATAACTAAATATCATGATAATATACAGTTTGATTTTCCATTTTAATGTTCTTTGATTATGTGTTTTATTTGGCGTCTGAAAGATTGAAAAAGAAAAGACTGCAAGAGATCTTTATCACATAAATCTGGAAGTTTGTCCAATGGCGTTTCAAAATACGTATTTCCGTTTTCCATGTTTTAAACGACATATAGGTAGGTAGTTTTAATAAATTGTTCGCGAATCAATCGAATATTTAAAAAAAACATAAATATATCGGCAAGTTTCATCAGAATACCTACTATACAATAGTTAATAATCTCTTCAATATTGACACGAAATAACAACGTAGTTACTGGTTATGGAAAAAAAGCATAACTCAGCACCCGATAAAATAAAACATTTAATTACTTAGTACTTGGAAAGGTAACTAACAAACGATACCCTAACACTATTATACGTCATTATGTGATTCGAGCAATACGATCAGATGACGTTAATTGACAGTTAATATATATCACTATTGAATTTAAATATGAACGATAGAACTTAATTTACCGTTGAATCGAGTTTTAAAATTAAAATAGAATATGGTGACTGAAACTCGGGAGATAAGTCACGTTGGCACCACCAATACGGAAATTCGTAAAAAGTATTTACCGACGATAATTTATTGTTATTACGTGCATGGTCTAACTCTGCCAACACTGGTCGTCCAGATTGTCGAGAATATTACCTTATTCGTATGCACGAGAAAAAAGAATATTTCTTCATTGAAACGTCTTTATTCGTGTAAATGTTGTCGGCAAAAATACATAACATCTCAACATACACTCGTATGTGTTCATTATAACCAAACACCTGTATGATGATAAACCAATTAAAAAAAAAACCAATGAACATCGATATCGCATTGATAAATCGATTTCGAATAGAACCCGAATCACCCGGCAAAACAGTAAACATTTTGTTGAGAACGTGTTACTAGGTGATGCGATTCCGCCACGTTTCCACGGATTTTCTAATGCATTTTTTAAACTACTAGGGGAGGGTGGGAATAAAAAGAAAAATCGCCTATTATGAGTACATTCTGCGTCCGGTTACCGATCTATAGAAAATACGACACAATACTACATGAATCTTTTGGACCACTTAAACCCTCCAAATAATGTTTTACCGAAGAAGTAAAAAGCACATCGTTGTATAACCAATTCATTTCTCACTCCAAGAAGGGAGAATGTGTCTAAGATAAAGAGAAAAAAAATAACCCAAAAGATTTCTCCGGCAAAAAAAAAACACTTCTCGCTCGCCAAATTAAAAAGTCTTTCGAGACTTTTAATACTCATTTGATCATTTCTTTCGAATTGCAACGAAAAGATAATAATGATGCGGATTAAACGAAAACCGCTGATGACGTTATATTGGTTTTGGTAGTATTGAAAACGTATATATAAATATACGTATATAGGTTCTCGAAATATATTTCTGTATTCGTTTTTAACTACCTACGCATGGTGCCAATTTAAACTTTTTTGTTTTTTATAATGGTATGATTTTTTTTTGCCGTCAAATCCGTTATCTGCGGCATAACTTTTACGAAAATAAGCTTGCTTATTTAGTCGATAAAATATGAGTACAAACGACTCGGTCAGTAAATAAAAAAAAAATGTATAATATACGATATATATTATATACATATTTTTTTTATTTATTCGTTACATAAATGTTTCAGGCTGTTTCAGCACATCTGGTGCGATTACACGCATTTATGTTTTACAATTTGTTCGTTAATTATGTATGCTCAGTACAGTTAAAACAGATAAGGTTATAAAGATAGAATAGTATAATCACAATAGGCGGTTTATACAAATATAATATGGAACGGGGATTGTAAATAATTTCAACGAGGTTTGTGGCTAAGAGATTTAATTTTGGAAATAATGAATGTTATGGGAATATTGTCGTGAGTTTGCTTGAAATTACAGTTATTAGAGAGATTAATGGATTTAATAATGTTTCGAGTTCGTTTAAGATGTTCGACGTTGAATCTGTAATACTGGATATTGGTTGGGCAGCTGTTATACTGGCGTATGATGGACCGGACGGGGATGAATGCGATGATGCATGACGACATGAGGTGCCTTGTTGTTTTGAAATTTCTACCTTTTTTGGTTCGTTTGTGGATTTTGTCAGTTTTTTGTAAATGATACGGCCTTTATATTATGACGCTGTATTTTACCCGGAAGGCTACTATCTTTGGTGCACACATCAGTCGAGTGATTTTCGCCGCATTTTACACATCTTGGCTACAGTAGCTGCGCGTATGACGCGTAAGCTTGGCATATTGTGTAGCATTGAGGCGGGTTTTTGCGTTTCGTACGTGGTTTTTCAATCAATACTCCGGAGTGAAGGAGTTTTGTAATCTTGAAGATTTCTTTATTGTTTTCTTTAAGGGCCAGTTCTATACGTGGAACAGTGGTAAAGGACGATGGTTCTTTTCCAGTATTAACCACGCGCGTGGCCGAGTGTCCTAGTTCGGCCGGATCGTTTGCGTAATATCAGTCATGATCAGGGTCCGTATTTTATAGCATTTGCTAACTATTATTGAATACAGATAAAAATAGCAGGGTGGGCTACAAGTTTGTTTTATACACCAGGGACTCAAAATATGAAATTTTATTTTGCTGTTTTTTGCATGTTTGATGCATTTTAGATTTTTAGTGCAATTTTTAAAGTGTAGGTACTATTTTTCTTATATAATGCTTTTATTTAGTAGTTTTCATAAATATCGTTTATATCGAGAAAAAACTATTATTCATTTATGTGAATTCATAGGAAAAATTACCTCATTTTTGTTTCGTAATTTATTTATAAATAATATTATAGTTGTAGATATTAAATAGATATATTAAACATGTAAGTCAATTTTTAAGAAGCTCGGAAATATCGAATATTATACATTTTATGCCCTCTAATCTGTTTTATTTATATGTATACATTTCATTATTGTTTAGATTTTACAATTTTCTTTAAGTAATACGTATTAATTCAAAAGATAAAAATTTAAACCACCAGTAAAAGATTTTTGTTGCTATTTTTGATATTTTCAGGGCATATTTTAAGGATTTTTCGGTCATATTATAGCGCATATTTTAGTCCTTTTTGGTGCTATAAAATCCGAACCCTGGTTATGATAGTGGAGTTATGCAGATTTCTGATTACTGCATTGTATTGCAGTTTGGAATGGTGCCGAAACGTATGAAAAATTCGGCATCGGTTTCGAAAAATGTACATTAAATATCAAAACGTACCTACAAATTAATAACCGTATTGGTGTGATATTAATCAATGTCCACCGGACACAAACGTCATTATCGAACGTGCGCGGTGATATTCAATGGTTACCGAGTGAAAATATTCTCACGTGACAATATTATCATTTTTGTACGAGAAAAAAGAAATAACAGCCGAAGGTGTACACTGTAGCCCATTCTCCTCGGTGCTGCGACGCATTAAAACCACGTGACAAAACTCTTGAATTCGCGTTATACCTATACGATATTATGCATAATACATAGGTACACAACGCGTTCGATCGGGTTAAAAACTTTTTTTTTTAAAACGCTTCCGCGCGATAATTCAAAATGAATTTTTTCACACGTCACTCGCATTCGACAACATTATTACTACACATTCAATCGGATTAGCATTATTCGGTTATACTATGTACGTATATTTATTATAACCAAATACATAAATGATTGTATATGTTTTATTATGAACAGGCGGAACATAATGCAGACACGGTTCAAACACGTAGGTACTTATTCTATTTGCACGCTTTTTTTCTTGTTTTTTTTTTTTTTTTTTGTATCGTTCTTTTGAGACCGAGGGTCGTGCGAAATTAAATAATAAAAATAGAGAGAGAAACTCTTGTATAATCGTATATACGCTGCATCGGCAGACTGTTGAGAATTTCCAGATAATTCGGAATATATTTTTATCAGCGGACGCGTGCCGTTTTTATAGATAGTGTTGAACGTGACGACGATAGGAGGTAGGCTTAAAACATTTGGATATTGATTTATCACTTCAGATTCTTTTTTCATTGCGCGTGTTTTCGTCACGCGTAGTCAAATTATAGCCGACCGCCGGAAAATCCGAAAAGTCGGATAAGACATGCGTGTCTAAAACTACTCATGGGCGAATACTACCGAAAACCATACAAATTTTGTCTTAAGCCTTGATTTGAAAACAGTTTTTCATTAATTTCGTAACCAAGTTTGAAATATTACCGTACAATATTATTGTACTTATATACGGATCGAGTAGCGCTAATTTTTAATAGACCAACATACTCGCGTATTATTACAAAAATATGTTTTCCAAAGAACTTTGTACTACGGCAACAATCAGAAATGGTACTGACATGGAACCAATTATAAATATCTCGTAAAATGTATCGAAAGTAATTTAATGACTTCGTTTGTCTTTAGACTTCGTTCTGAAGACAGCTGCTCTGTAACAACAACACTGTGCTTTTTGTAAAAATGGAAAAGCGTCGAGATCAGAGGTAAAAATGATTCGGGAAAACATTTACTATAGAGATTAAAATATAATTACTTGGCCGATATTTTACACGAACGTCAATACGAATCTAATGAGAAATTTTATAAAAACGTAATTTCCATGGATTTTTTTTCCTGGGTTCCTGTCGACAAACGTATCCGAACCCAATTAAATCCAATAAAACCTCATCAAAACTAACAAAAAACTCCGACAAACTCAACAAAATGTTCGTTAATCTCGGACGAAAATGCGTGATAAAACGATAGGGAAAAAAACACGGCCAACAGTAAAAATTAAAACGGAAAGTTTTCCCGTGTATTTAAAATCGACAGTTTCGAGAACAGTGAAATGAAAATGGCACTGGTATAAAGCTTCTTTTATTTATTTATATATACTTTTATTTATACATCGACGATCCAGCGATCTGCGTAAATCGTACTGAAAACTAGTTAAACGTCACAAACCAGTGACTGTAATGGTATGTTAAGCAAAAAAAAAATAAATAAATAAATACGCAATAGTCTTGAAAATAAAAAAATAAAAAATCTTAGACGGTCGGATATAATTCCGCAGTCTCAACGGATCGTACACAGATACGGACACAACAGACACTGAACCGGATGACCAGCGTAACGTACAAGCATACACGCATCGGCGACAAGTATATTATAGGTACGTACGCTTACGATACTTTAGACCAGGGGTCTTCAACCCGCGGCCAGGAGGCCGCATGTGGCCCGTTTCGTCATTATTTACGTCCCACGATCACATTTTGAATACAGCATGCACCTTTTCTATTTCGATACAATTAAAACGGCCATGAGCCATCGATATTGAAAAAATTGATAAAGGTGCAATACAACAAATTAAATCACCTACTTACATGTTATAAATGTTGGCTGTTTTCAAGACCACCCACAGGGTGGCCGGGGTATATGCCCCCCCTCCGCTCCTTTAGATAATACATTATTTATATTTTAAATATTTAACTGATGATTCTAAGTTACAATTTAGTTCCTAGTTTAATAATAAATAAATCATATTATGATGATGGATCATTATTTAATATTAAGGGGGTATGTATACAATTTATTTAGCAAAGTCTTGGGGCTTATAAGGAGAAAAGACCGTTATTATAAATATTAAATTGAAATCAAATTTGTTTTACAATGGGATATAAAAAACAGAATTTATGCTAATGGATTTTTTTTCATCTCCCCCCCGAGAAAATTTTCTGCGGGTGGCCTTGGCTGTTTAAATGATATTAATAATATTTGATTTTTTAAAATTTAATCATGAAAATTGTAATAGAAAAACTGAACTTTCATACGAAACACATGTTTTTTACTACAGATGCGGCCCGCGAGATTTGTACATAAAAAAGAGTGGCCCACTCCATAAAAAAGTCGAAGACCCCTGCTTTTGGACGAACGACGTATGGTTATGATCTAGATTCTAGAGGACATAATCCAATATCAGTATTCGGTGACATCGTCACGTCAAAACGTGGACATCGATCATCAAAACGTTTTTACATTACGAGCCAAACGATACTCGTATGAGGTATGCACCCGCATTAAACTAACTTTACATAAAATAGACGATAAAACGCGATACAGTAGAACTTGCTTATCTCGAACTTCTTTAAATCGAAATCGTCGATACCTCGAACATTCACTCCGGTCCCTAGAATTTCCTATCTAAACAATGTAAAAAAATCTTGTTTAACTCGAATATTTTCGTGGATAACTCGAAGTTTTTAGAGATATTAATATCATAAAAATGTAATATTTTTAAAGTCAGCTTTAAATAAAATAGAAAAATTAATTACAAACGCTACAATTGACCGCAAAAATCAAAACAAAAATAAATACCGTTTTTAAATAATTTTCTAACTTCGTTTTTGTTCATACATACTACATAAATACATATACATAATTCATAAATAAACACATAGTAAATATTTTTTATTACATTACTTTATTTATAATGAATACATAGCAATAGAAAAAAAAATTTATTTAGGTAACTCGAACTTTTTTCCCGGTCCCTTCAACTTCGAGTTAACCAAGTTCGACTGTATTACTATATAATATGATATTCGCAAATACTTATTCTATCCAGCCCTCATACAACTTCATTTTCGAATATTAGTCTGATTCCGATGGTCGGTACGTCGTGAGCCGTAGTTCAAATCCTTATGAACAATTAATTATCCACCTGTGCGCGAACATATACATAATATGTATGTTTGTATGTGTGTGTGTGTGTGTGTGTGTGTGTGTGTGTGTGTGTGTGTGTGTGTGTGTGTGTGTGTGTGTGTGTGTGTGTGTGTGTGTATAAACCTATACGTAAAAGTCTGAATCAATAATTTATATACGCGTGTACACAGCTATATATACATATGGTATATATAGTGTATACGGTCATTGAGTACCGATAGTTTTTCCGGAACAACTGCAATTTGTCCGTGTCCCCAGCACGACGCGGCTTTTATTCGTTAAAAGTTATTTTTCTCTAATTAATCGCAAGAAATGTGCGTGTGTTGGCCGTGCAAAATCGCAAGTGGTCCCAGAGGAATTCAACCGTATTATACGTGCCGTTAGTACCGTTGACAAACGCCGACGTTAAAGTCCTTTTATTTATTTATTTATTTACCTGTTAAAATATATATATATATATACTTACACCCACACACACATATATTATACATATATATGTTTTTTTTTATATAAGTGGATTTTTTTTTTTAGTATTTTGGAATTTAACGCATAAATTACAGAAGCATCCTAAAATACTGCGGTGGATTTAAGCTGGCGGTGACAATATTAATGGCTGTTGCTAATAAGCTTAAAACCCGGTGCTTTCGATATCAAGCAAAACAGATCCGTGCGCGTTTTGTAGTACTATTATCTTTTATCCGCCGCGCCTCTTCCGCTCATCTTTTCCTTTTTATTTTTCTTTTTTTTTTTTTTTTTATTCGTTTTTTTTCGTTTCATTTCGACGAAAAATTTATGCGTATTGCAGCGTATAATGATTACAGCTCTAAGGCCGAACACTTCGAAAGATTGCCTTTACACTCGGTTCGCGCGCCCCTACGCCATTATTACAAAACCACACACACACGTGTGTGTGTGTGTGTGTGTGTGTGTGTGTGTGTGTGTGTGTGTGTGTGTGTGTGTGTGTGTGTGTGTGTGTGTGTGTGTACGCGTGTGTTTCTGTGGGAAAAAATTAAAATTTCCTGACAATATATATTTTCATCTCCCTCATTTTAATGGTATAACACCCTCGTTTCATCCCCTTCTAACGCGATCAACTGCATTGTCGTAAGTATAAAAACCATGTAATCATAATAAACGAAAACTTTTATTTAACCCATAAGTAGCCATGTAGTAACTAGTCATCATCATAATCTATAATCGTATTGATTGTATGATAGAATACATATTTTATAATTTTACTGTCCGAATGTACTTTAAGTAGATATCTACTGTAGGTAAATACAGTACGATAAGTGCTAAAAGAAAGTGTTCGTTTTCGTTTCACCGACCAGTGGCATACTCAAGGGGGTGAGAGGGTGCAATTACCCCGGGCAGCTAACTCTAAGGAGCATCAACATTTTATTGGGAAAGGTTTTTCAGATATATGCTACGAGATAAATAATTTAAAAAAAGTATCATACGACGAATCATCTCAAGGTGACACAACATTTGAAGCAAAAGAATAATTTAAAATGATAGGGTTTGAAAAAAATTAGGGAGTGAATTTTCAAAAGTCCTTTCTTAGAGCATCTGAACAACATAAAACAAAACTACTGATCAAATTTCACGCTCATAACTTCAACGGTTTCGGCTAGGCGATTTTTACATTTCACCCCTATTAACTCTTTAGGGATTTAATTTTCTAAAATCCTTTCTTATTGAATGTCTTCGTCATAACAGCTATGTGTACGCCAAATTTCAGCGCCATCATAAACTGAAAGTTCAAAGCTTAAAGAATTTATTGGTACTTTCTGAATATGAGGTATACGTGGGAAATTTCGTGTAATCAAACGAAGAAAATTTTATTATTTATGATTTTAAAATAAATTTTTTTCCATAAAATAATTTGTAAACTGCATTTAATAAAAAATATTAATATTTACTTGATAAGTATATACCTACACGGAAGTTTGAATTTGAGTTTTGAATTTGTTCTTTTTGCAGTACTTACTGTTTAATAAAATGTTTCATAAAATGTAAAATTAAAAGATATTTACCATTAAATTTGTGAATATTATTTAAAAAATTAATTTTTTGAATTTTCAAAAGTATTATTTGTATCATTTAAATAGTTAAATGTGTATTTTTTTTTTTTTATCACTCAACGACTGGCCGTTGGACACGCTGGGGGTCCGATGCAGGGAGAACGCTACATGCAGGGAGAATCGAATTGTCGGTTACCAGAACCCAGAACGTCGCGTTGTCATCATCGTGGTCCCAAGAAAGGTTTTCCATTAGCAACGTATGAAGATATTATGAACTATCACGTCGCGCGACGGTGATATGGAAGGGGAAGTTTGGGCGGCCACGTCTAGCCGCCGTCCGTTGCCGTACCGCGAACCTCACCCACAGATACTTTTACCGTATGAAGATTTTTTATGAAAACTCATAGAAATGAAATTTTCTTGAAATTTTGACTAAGTCCATTGGATTCCTGAGGTCGAAAACTCTTTATATATGAAATATAAGAAAAATCGTTAGAGCCGTTTTTGAGATGGCATGACTGGAAATAGGTACATACAATTCCTTGCTCGTTTTATAGTATAAGACAGGGGTGGCGAACCTTTTCCGAGTCGAGTGTCAAAATTTTCCAACAAAGTTTTCTAAAACTGTTCGCGTGCCTCCCCCCCCCCCCAAACACACGTCACAAAGGAAGTTTAATGAAGTCAATATTTGTGTAGTTTATTTTACAAATTATAAATGACATTCTTGAATCAAATGTCAATATTGAATAATCGTACCTATTAAAAATGTAAACATATAACTATATTTTAATGCGAACTTTTCCTTTTTTTTATTTAAACAATTTTATAACAGAATATCTAACTTTCTAATTTTGGTAAAACATGTAGTTTTTACTTTGACTTGAAAAAATTCACTACACATTATAAACTTTCGAGAAAAAATTAAAAAATAGAATAAAAGTAAGCGAATTGCATGACTTCTGACATTTCGATGTCTGCATTGTTCACCTTCCCTTAATCCAATATTAATCAATGAAATATTTTTACGACCATAACAATTTCATCAATTTTAGTACCTACTGTCCCTATTAATGACTAGCAATTATTATAAATCGGTCGTCAGTTCGTTTTCTTCTTTCTTGTCGAGTCTAACAATGGCTCCTCGTAAACACGTAACTTTAAATTTGGAACAAAAAGTTTAAATAATTTTTTTTTATAATTTATTATATACATTAAAATGTATGCATGTATCAATTTATGTATGAAGAATTTAAAATATTTGTAATTTTCAATGAATAAAGTCGGAGGAAAGAAAAATGTCTTAGTCAATCGAGTATGAAAAACCTCCGGTAATCCGGACGAATCGCTAATCCGGACGAGGCTTGATCTGAATTCATCCGGACTATCAAGGCTCTACTGTAGTATGATTAATATTTTTATTTTTATCGAAATTTCGATAAATTCAATTTTTTCCACGTGCCATTGAAATTTCGCCAACGTGCCACTTTATGCACGCGTGCCATAGGTTCGCCACCCCTGGTATAAGATATAGGCTGTACGTGCTCGACTCCACGACTTTACCTCACACGAAATATTGCGCGCACGGTCGTACCCCCGGCGTGTACACAATAATAATATTATGATATTCATTCACGGCGACGACGGTGGACAAAACGATTCCGACCAGACCCTTCACGTCTCGCGCGCGCGTTCTTGTCTGCGGCGAAACCGCACACAATAGGGACGCGGCCGTGTCGCGGCGCACGCCTATTATATCCGTAATACGTATATGATTTATACGCTTACGTTCGTCGAATATTCGTTTAATCCCGCGGCGGCGGTTCACTAAGTCATTGTTGTAGTACGATCACGGCGTGGCGTTCCGCCGCGAAGCGTTCAAAAGCGTCCCGGGCGAATTCCGAGATCACCTCCGTCGAATAATCGCCACCGAGACAACACTACACGAAAACACGGAACACCCCGTTGTCTGTTTTCGAACTCGAACAGGCGAGTTGAACGATCCGGACGAATGATCCCTTCACAAAAGCGAGAAAAGTGTCGTTTCGATTACAAATACTTTTTCGTCCTAGTTTTTTTTTTTCAGAGAATTCAAATAAAAAAGGAAAAAAATAATTTTGAAATCGTTTATATTAGATTTTTGGGACAGTATAGCCGCCAACGCGAGGTCTTTCGTTTGTTTTTTATATATGTTAGAAAGCGGAGCGAAGATAAAAATGTTATACTTTTTTCAAAAAATAACATAAATAATATGATTGTTGGTAGATAGATGGGTGCTAGTTCGGTATGCGCTCTACAGACAAGTTTCTGGTTCGGTATGCGGTCTACGTACGTTTTTATTTTTTTATTTTATTATTGGTTTTCATTCACGTTCTGAATGTTTTCTAGCATGACGAGAAAAAAGTCCGGACTGTCTTAACGGTAAAGTCGCCAGCAATAGTAATCAAGATGTGACTGCAAATGATTCAAAGGAACACCCCTCATTTTCTTTAATAGTTTAATTTTTGCGTCCAACCATAATGTCGAAAGGAAAACCCAACATGTCATGTATGAAAATGAGGCAGATAACGCGTAGACAGTCGTTGTCCAATATTCCCGTACCACACGTAGACCGAATTTAGAACGGCAAAACTTGTAGAGCGCATACCGAAATAGCACCGATAGATGTTTTAGGGGCATTTTGAGGACAACTTATGATCTCATAAATGCCGATATCTACCAATTGATGTGTATTAAAATTTTAAACTTTAAGTTAATTCCTTTAGCAATAAATAAATGAACAATCTATGCTCTCGAAAATAACTTGAATTCTTTAAAAAACACAATTGTAAATATTTTTGTATTTGTATTTAGTATAGATGGGTGCAATTTCACAAAGTGTAAGTTAGCAAATTACATAATTCACTATGATACAGTATGGTAATCGCAATATTTTTTTTTCAGAATAATTCAGAATAATTTGGCAATATTCTTCGCCCCATGGAACTAAATATTATAATATAAAATATTTCAACAAAGAAAAAATTAATTAAAAATCCTTTTTATTCTATTCTATTGATCTACTTTAAGACAAATTAATGTTAAGCACAAATTTACTTTGTATGTACCAGTACAAACATATAAGACTCAGTCTACTTGAAGTTATTTTATCAATAGTAACTATACACGATGAAGAGACTATATCACTCGATTCAAAAAAAAAAATTCCACGCCGGTTTTCAAATATCATTGGCCCCTTGGCTGCACGAGTTTAAATCCATCCATGTGTAAATCTATTTAATGTTGTTGTTATACTTTTAAAATAAAGCAATAACATTGTACATTAAAATATTAAACATATGTGTATATAAATATGTTTCAAATTAATCAAGAATACAAGAAAAAAGTTTTTTATTGTATTCTAAATTTTTCTTAGATTCCTTTCAACTAATTTAAATTTTGATGTTAAGTGAAATTTTATTTATTTGATATTATGTGATACAGTAAGATAGGTTTTTTATAAACGTATCATAATACATGTGTTTTTATAATATTTGATTTTTCGACTTTTGTTATTTCTTGTGTTATGTATGTATCTTATACTTGCATACATTTGTTTATAATTCTTATTTTCATAAATAGGAAATACCTACTTGATTTATACAAGTGCACATAATTTTATTTTATACATTTTTTACAAAAAAAACACTAATATGAATTCATATTCTATGTGGTTAGTTAAAGACAAAAGAACATTGCAAGATTACTTTAATTGGAAGCTGCATGATGTAAAAGAACAATTCTTATACATTTAAATAGAAATTATTTTGAATATCAATTTTCATATTATAAAAATAAACTTTAACACATGTACATGTTATAAAAATTAAAGAATAAAAAATTACCTTACATTTTTAGATAATTATAATGGTAACCAACATTTTATCAAAACAAAACAAAAAATAAAATGATGTTTAGCTTCTAACATTTTGAAGAATTATAATAATTAATTAATCAGAATCATCTGCACGTCCATCTGAATCATAAACAAGCACTTTTCCTTTTGTAGGCGATTTTTTTATTGGTGATGAAAAACACCGGGCAAAAATGCGTTCAGTAACAGAACACCCGAGGGTTAAATGATCGTCATTATCTGCAAAGGTATCAACTGGCTCATCATTGACATGAAAGTCGGCAACCTGAGACAATAAAACGTCATCCTCTAAACATTCTTCTTCTCTGAACTGTTCAATCATTGACACCGCATTAACAGAATTCATTTTTTTTAATGGTTCATGACAAGATGAATCATGCCTACGTTTTCTCGAAATACTATCGGGATATTCTACTTGTACTCGCATTGGTGTTCGTAAACTAGCATTTATTGATGGTATCCGATGTAAAACAGGTTGCTGATTTTCTTGTTGCCCATCACTACTCTGAGTAGTTTCAATCGCATTGATATTTAATTGTAATGGTAATGACTCACTATCTCCAGATGATGCATTTTCTGTCATAGTTGACAATATATATTGGCTTTCAAATGTCAAACCATTTTTTAGTCCAAAGACCATTGGCCTAGAAGAATTAAAAATGTATTCATTAATTTTTTATTTTAAAAGCGATTGATTATTTAATAATATTAGATATTCTTTATGCCTACATTCCTGGAGAACTATAGCGAATAATAATTGGTAATAGCATATGCTCTGCAAAGGCTAACAGTGGTCGTATTTCTTTAAGACAAAATGTTAGACAGCTTCCGGCACCAACATCATAAATATCAAATTCAGTCGATTGCAAACTTAACTCTGTTCTTAACATTTTTCTTATATCTGTAACAAAAAAAAAAAATGTGCATGTATAAGACATAATTCATGAATAATAATTGATTTAATTCATAAAATTAATTGTTATTCTGAAGCTAACATTCAATTCAAGCACCTCGACAAGATTCTGGATGAGTTTTTAATAATACTTTTTCAGTCGTCACATCCATTGTTATGTCAGATTCACTGTTTTGAAAATGTTTTACAGCAGCAGACAATACTTTGGAATCGATACAGAGCACATGGCTTGAATCAACATTTTGATTTACCTTTTAAAAACAATGATGTATAAACATTTAACACACATAACGGTATATTCAAAACAATGATTTAATCAAATTCTTACTTGCAAAGCCGAATATTCTAAAACCGGAATTAAATGAGTTTTAACACAAAAATTTGAGTACCGTAACTGTATAGTCAAAGTGTCTGCATTGCTTTTAATTTCCATATGACACGACTCTAAGCAACGGGACAAATGTGGAGATTTGAAAATTGTAATACAAGACTGAAAATTAACAGTAAAAGTACTTTTTTAACTCTTTGTATTCATAAAAGAAAAACAATTACTACACGGGTCAATGAAAACATACCTTGAGAGATATTTTACATTTCAATGAATTCTCAGAGTTCTGTTCATCGTCTTCAGTGAAATAATAACTGGAGAAAAACGAAGCGTCAAACGTAAACCATGCATACACGGTGTGCCAACTATTGGTGGTGTGCATAACCAATTGTGATGCGTTCGGCTCAATGTATAAATCTTCTCCGATACGGCACATTGTGTTCAATGCTCGTGACAAAACTTTAAACAAATAAACAGGATACGTTAACATTTATAAAGACGTTTACGATTTGAAAACAACAATCGGTCGTACTATACATGTACATGTATTATATATTTTACTTTTTAAATTTTGTCTGGGTATAACGCACTTCATTGTGACTCCCCGGCCCCGTCTTACTTTCTTATGACTGTAAGCGTCACTTGACACGATTGAAACGGCAAAGGCCGCCAAGGCGTTAATTCATGGTAATAATAATACGGATAGCACTCTGAAAACGTTAAACACTTGTCAAGAGCGACGAAAAATGCAATAACGACCAACGAAATAAAAGTGCGATAAGTGAATAACAATAATATTTACAGGAATCATCGTTGCGAAAAGTGGCTTTTCTCTTGCGGCGAACGAACGCTCGACGAGACGAAACGGAACACGAGCTACGGAAACGAAAACCCCCGGGGTAAGAACGATTTTATACTGTTTTCCACGGCACTGCGAATTTTCAAAAAACCCTCAGCACGCCGATTCTCGAGGGTTATCAGTAACCACGGACAAGATTGTCGGCCGGACCGCCACGGGACATAATCGTCCGGGCTCAGAGAGTCGCCTGCACGTTATCAACCGTCCGTCGCCCGATCGTGGAAAATTATTATCAGTCCGCTGTCGTCGGGCAGCGTAAATAATATATTCATGTAAGGATTATTATTATTATCATTATTATTATTGTACATTACGAATTATTAATATTCCTCATCTTACGTTTCGCGACCGTGCGTTTGATTATCGTTATTCGTTCCGACATTTCGAGACCGTGTCGATTGAACCCAACGCCAAAATTCCGATTCCGTTCAGTTTCATCACGAGCACGGTCCGAAACATGGTACATTTAAGCGGTGAGTTTCTCGTCTGTCGGTTTCGATACTAATTTTGAATCCTGGTGGCCCGTCGACTGTAAAGTATTAACACGGTTTCGTTTTTTTTTTTTTTTTTTGTTACTCATTAGAAGCTCAAGAGAAACTCAAGAAATATAGAGAAGACAACGAACGCAAGAGCAAAGAAGTATTAGAACTATGGGATTCGTCTGTCAAACACAAGATCAAACAATTGGGAAACGATCGTGAGTACCGGAGTGCAATCGATGATTTCGAAATAGCAAACACCCCTGTAACATATTTTTTGTGATACTTTTTTCATTGTGAAGATTTTAAATCGTCTGTTGTGAACACTTTTGTGTTTTATGATCGATTCCGATATAGATTGTTTCATAGTGATTACTTGATTATAAAATAATTAACACAGATATTGATTACTAACGTTTTATTTTTTAATGGGCGTGTTAAATGATAATAACCTAGTTTAAATATACAAACAACCATCGTTTAAAAATTTAAATAGTTAATTTATATTTTTATTGTTTTTATTAACAATTTTGATACAAATCATCAATTGAAAAGTGATAATTTCGAAGAAAATTTCCTTGATCTCAATGATTATGAAAAATAATAGTATTTAAAAGTATTTGAAACAATTTTTGATTACCATTAATTATTTAAGTAACTTTTAATGGTTTTAAATGAAATTATTAATCTTTAAACAACAATTTTTTAACCTGCTTTTCTGAGACTGAATATAAAGTTAATAATTTTATTCAATAACATTTGAGTATTAATTATTTTGTGATGATATAAGGCAACTACTAAAAAATGGGTGTCAGTCAAAATAAAATGTATTTTTGCTATACAACTTTAAAATAACTTCTATCCCAGGAAGATTTCTCTGAAGGGAGTGCAAACTATTAGGAAATAATCAAGTCCTTATCAATATCCAAATGGTACTTACATTAGAATAGTAAACACATTAACACACAAATGTTGAAAATTTTTAATTTTTAAGTTAAATGTTAGGGAATTTTGTATAAACATTATTAAATTTATTAGAAATTAAAAAACTAACTTGCCTGTATAAAGTTATGCTCTCAACAGTAAAAATAAATTGTTTAAATCTATCAAATTATCTCCAAAAATAAATCCTACAAAATCACTTATGTTAGATATTTATTTTTAACTATATTTATTTCATAATTAAGTGCCTTCTATTCCTGTTAATCGTGTATCATGTATAATCTAATTCTTAATTCAGTAATAAATAGGTATATTTTAAAATTAATTAATTGATAATCACTCAATGAATTAAGGGCCGGTGGAAGGAAAAATCAAAAAGGGCATTAGGTGACATTTTGAAATTAAATATTTTAGATTTTTCAAGTGTCACTAATATTAGTGATGCACATTAAAAGAAGGTAAATTAGTGTTTCACCTAGATAGAAATATATCAAGCAACACTGATTAAATAAATGTTAATAATAATGTATTGTTTTCTAACATTTATACTTTTTTTTTTTTTTTATTATTTATTGTTTTGGTTATAGTGAGATTAACTATTTTTTTGTACACGGCTTAAACACAAAATAAATTAACAAACTATTTCATACCTAGTTAATTGTTTTGTTTTAATAAAATTATAGGTTACCTTGTTTTGGAGCAAGTATTAATAGCAGCATGTGATTGTAACCGTATTGATGTAGCCAAAGTATGCTTACAAATGCTCCTTAATAAATTCCCTGACAGTCTGAGAGTCCGTAGACTGGCTATAACCATACTGGAAGCAGAGGAAAAGTAATCGAAACAATATTTTTGTTTATACTAATAAATTAATAAAAATACCTTCTACTATCTGTTAATTTAAAATTTTCTTTGATTTTAAGTTTTAAATTTTTTTACACTATTCATATTTGTAAAATTGTGTGTGTATGAAATTAGATATGATGAAGCATTAGAAGCTCTTGACAAACTAATTAAAGCAGATGAAACGAATGCTCAAACCAGACGACATAAAGTGGCAATATTAAAAGCTAAATGTCAGATTAGTGAAGCGATAAAAGAACTTGTTGAATATCTTAAGAAGTATGTATTTTTAATTATCAGTATCAAGAAGAGTTTAATTCATATTTATGTTATTATAATTTCAGGTTTATGGTTGACCAAGAAGGGTGGCAAGAATTAAGCAATTTATACTTGTTGGAAGGAGAGTATGCAAAATCAGCATATTGTATGGAAGAAATGATTCTGCATAATTCTCAGAATCATTTGTATCATCAAAGACATGCTGATATAAGATACACACAAGTATTAAAATTACAAAATTATGATTTATTTTCATGTTTTAGTTTGTAATTTTTTGTATAATATAATATAATACATATGATTCATCAGTACAATAATTAATCAAATACCTTTTATCTTCAATAATTTAAAATTGTATGAATATTCAATAACTATGGTATCATAGTTATTGTAATTATTATGTCAAATCATTAAACATTTAATCTTAATTTATTTAATTGTTTTACATTTTAAATAGTTGAATTTGAATTTTTATTTTCTAGGGAGGTGTAGAAAATTTAGAATTAGCTCGCGCACATTATTCATATGCTATTCTTCTTAATCCTAACAATATCAGAGCGTTGTATGGATTATACTTGGTAAGATTACATGTATTTTGTCATTAAAAATGTATGTTAATTTGTTTAAATAATTTGATTTTAAAATATAAAAAATAAAAACACTGAACAAATAAAAAAAAATACCAAAATAATTTTAATATATTAAGTCTTCTTTTTTACTAGGGAGGTAATAAATTTCAGTTACAATAGTTCGAAAAACAAAACTTTTCAAAAAGTCTACAGTTCGAAAATAAATTCATCAAAAAATATTGTTATTGTGGAGCTATATAATTTTTCAGCTACCAAAACTAAATTATTCCTTACAAGTTACTTTGGTCATCAGCAATCCAACTTTTCTTTTTATCAATAAATTTCATTTCTAATTATGTAAAGATAAAGATTAAGAAATCATGATTTACTTGTGAAAACAACTAATGATTAAAAAAATTTAATTCCTTCTTTTTCATTATAGTACATCAAATAACTGTTCTCCCGTATTAGATATATCTTTAAAATTAAAACAAAAAATATGTATTAAGATATGTTATTCCATCCTTACTTATGTAATCTCAATATATTGATGTTTTTTATATTTTGATTTTTGAACTATTAATTCTGAACAAATTTAGTTTCAAAATTTTTAATTCACATTAATTAGCCTCTCCCTTTTTTTAATGGAGCAGATTATAAGCAATGTTTTTAAAACAAAACTTAAAAAATAATTAAATTATCTGAAAATAATTTATTTTATTTTTATATATATATTTAAAATTATTCTCAGCATGATTGAAACATTTTTCTTCATTCATATTGCAAAACTTAATATTATTATGTCTCAAATTGTACGATCTGATAATTGTTTTTGCTTTATCTCTAAGTGTTGTAAATAATAATGAAAAAGTTTCTTATTATTGTTGTTTTAATTTATTACTTTTAAAAATTAAGCTATAATGATTGTTTTTAGACTGCTCGCAGTTTATTGTCATCACAAAAAAGTAATCAAACCAAGAAAGCTACATTTAAAAAAATTGCTACATTGTCATTGAAACGAGTAGAACACATGTACAGGTAGATATTGCTCAATTTTTTTTCTTAAAATAAAGTAAATAATAATAATAAAATAATTTGTTTATTTTTTAGTGAGAAAAAACAACTGAATAAGAAAAATCAGCTGTACGTGCTTGAGACATTAATGGGATCGTTGCATTTGAGCTTAAATTAAACTAGTCTTAGTTGTTGGTATATGATTATAATTTGTATTTTTTATTTCATAAACATTTCTTTTTGGCATTTATTAATACTATGTCAGAACTTCTATAAATGGGATGTTGTTCTTCTTCTGGTATGTACGATAATGTAAAATGTTCAACCAACATTTCTAAAAACATTTTCCAAGTGTTTTTTTGTTTTTCGGTTTCTCTGAGTTCTTGACAAATTAATATTACTGTTTTTGGAGTGGTCAAATCAACCATTGTTTTCACCAATGCTTCAACTACCTATAACAGTATGTCATTAAATTCAATAATCAAAATTAATAAAAACTGTTAATAATATACTTCTGGATAATAAATACAATCGGCCATTAATAAAAAATCAATTGGCTCAGTCTCTTCGAATTTTGTACCCCATTTTAACGCCACAGCTTTCACACTGCCTTTTAGACAAGGTGTGTTTTCATCAACATTTTGTTTTAATTGATGTAAATTTTCTGGTAAATCTGTAAGCGTGACATTTCCTCTACAAAAAAAAAAAAAAAAAAATTGTATATTTAATATAAATATTTTTCAAAGTGTGTTTGATAATATATGTTTAGTACAATAAAAGAACAAATAAAAAAAATTTAAATATGCATTTTGTTATGATTATACTACCACTGTTATTATATAACTTACGATTAACATTTACCCAAAACATGCAGCTGCCAGTCCAACACATCCTAATCCTGATCCTAATTCGATCACTCTTTTAGACTCAAATGTATCATTTTTTTGTAAGAACAAGGTTTCTAAGTACTTTGCCAATACTAATGCTGCATCCCACACTACACAGTTAACATCTCCATACTCGTGTTGACAGAATTTCAAAGTTACATTAACTGATTCTAAATCAAAATGTCTGAAGTATGCGTTTTTAGCCATAGTTTAAACTTGATAGATCAGTTACACAACTTTTTTTTTACTATAGTAATTACTCACTACTTATTTGTGATAAAAGATAATAATGAAAAATAAACACAACAGGTGATAACAGCATGACAAGCTCATTCAATGATAATGCTATCTTGATGTTTAAAACATTTCATCTCATTTATAACGACATCTAGGAATGAAATAATGAGTAGATGCCGCGTTTTTTAAATTGTAGTATATTATTTTTAATATCGTTAATTCAACGTCTTACAAACAGTTATTTGGATTTGAAAATTATTTTCGACAAAAATTTCACGTAACTTCCCACTGAGAAATAGCCAAATTTAACTCGGTGGTATTCAAAAAATTCGAGCATTTTTACAATTTGTAACATATTATTATGTTGACTCAGAGCCTAAAATACATCTTATTCCAGAGGACACTCTTTTTAATTCAATTGTTACCATTGACAAATTTCTAAAGCAAAAGTTATATGTTCTGGTTGTAGCGCCTAAAGTCACCCCCTCTCTTTATAACCACTAACTCTACACATGTGTATTACTTATAATATGATGTTGGGAATAAAAATACATAAAATAAATACAATTTAAAGTTCAAAATATTTTACTGAATATAATATGAAACAACTTAAAATGAAAAATACTAGTAGGTACTCGATGTATATTGCGATAAAGAAGGATGGTACATTGTGTTAAAATTCCAAAATGTTAGTTATTTCTACAATGAAAACTAAAAACACGTTATAAAACTTGGAATACACTTTTTTTAATTCGGGGAACACACTCTAATTTTTAGGGGACACAGTATTTTAGACCATGCATGTCATTGTCTTGAAAAAAATCACCTTTAATCATTACTTGCGTAATATTTAGTTTTACATTAATAAGAAATTAAGAAATGTTCAAATAAAACGTACATAAGTGAATTAGGTCACGTCCCTTGGAAGGTTTACGGAGTCATCTTTTCATATTCGAGATTAAGCATAGGTGAAATGAAAGTGAAGTGAATTGTATTTTTATGTATTTAATAATGACGGGTACACATACTAAAACACAGCAAACCGCCTCCCTCAACATGACACCCCTGTTTCAATAAATTCTTCTTGACAATCTCCTAGGATCACTATATTATTGTATGTAAAATTTAGTACCTATAATAGGATTAATAATGCTGTTGAATTCAAAATAGTAGTACAATAATAGATTATAATTCATTTGAGGCACATTGAAATTAAAATTAATTTAATTTCCCGAATCTGCGAAAGACGTTCTTGTATGGTCGACATGTTTTTATCAAGTAAAATATTAACTTTAGTGACAACATAATATGTGCTAGGGCACAAGGCAACACTGTGATTAACTGCGTTAGACTTGAGCATTAATTATAATTAATCGGTGTATTTTGTATAAATATTAGACAGTGTTGTGAGTAATTTATTTGTAAAAGATATCTGTTTTTAAATTTTAAATGCTAAACGGAAGTAGGCGGAACGCAATTAATTAAGGTGTGGTCGTTTGCAGGGCTATAATAAATACCAATATATACATAATCTATATATTAACCTGCGTTAGGTACCCGTAAAAGCGTCTGGTCTTACGCGAACAAAAAACATTATGGCAGTCCCCGGGGCACAGATTTTCTATGATTAAGCTTCATTAGATCTAAATTTTAAAAGTCAATTCGGTTATATTTGTCTATAGTCTGTTTACCAAAGTCGACGAATTCCGCCTTGTTAAGATAAACACGATGTCGTAGTTATGATATTTACATATTTTACCGCTTATTAAGTGTATGTATTTTAATAGTTTTATCATTAGACATTTTAAATGTGTTGTGAAGACTGATATTACAGTACCATGAAAACAGTACCTGAAAGTAAAAAGTTTGTAAATCATAAAATACATAAACATTAATGCTCAGTTTCAATACCTTTAATATGCACCTAACAACGCATTAAAATTGATATTAAATTAATTTCCTCAACGGGATATTCATTCATCTTTTATGCGTTATTTTCTTGCATTCTAAAATTATTCTCTCATCATAGTTAATTCTCAATTTTTTCAAATTTAAAAGCAAACACTAAACAAAATCACCGTTTTCATTTTTAAGAAAGAAATATATAAATGTGTGTCTCTCATTTTATGGTCCTCACACACGCACACGCGCATGCAGGGCCGTATTTGTACTTTTTGCGCAGTGGGTCAACTTTATTTGTCCACCCTCCTCCCCCACCAAAAAAAAAAATATATATGTATATATATACTTCTTTTCTTACAATTACTTTAAAAAGCCTATACCTGTAGGTATACTTTTTTGTTTATATTATTTACACAGATAATAATATCATTAAGAACATATTATATGCTTAAACAAATAGTTTTAGTTCAATATAAATGTTTCAAATGATCTTCTTGATTGTCTACTAAAAAAATCTTCAATCAAATCTTTGTAGTCCGATTTCTTTACGATTTCCGATTCCGATACGAAACCTATATGAGTGAACGTAGGTATATTATTATTTATTATTATCAATATTTTTTACAGAAAAACTAAAAATAAACGGTGAAATACGTATGTTTTGTTTCAAATAGACGATTTGTATAAAAAATAATTTTTATAAATATAATATATGGTATACATTAAATTATAATTATATAATTTTATACATTACGGACGATCGACAATCAAATAACACAAGTGCTGTAATCTCTGTATTTAATATAAAAATAAAATTTCGTACCTAATGGTGGTAAAAATGTATAATACTATAACTTATTGTATTAGTATACCATCTGCTATTTTTAGGACTACAGCACTGGTAATACTGTTATAGATCAAAAATCGATTAGATTCTTGAGTAAGCAGTGTAAAAATAAAATATGGTTTTCAATGGATTACGGTCATTGATTCTCTATTTCAAAAATATGAATGGTAGTATGTTTAAAGTCCAATGCTTTACGTTTTAGATATTAATAATGTTAAATGACTTTTCAGTATTTATAATTTTGACGACCATTTTCATTACTCGAAAATACGGTTAGGTAGTCGTAAAAAAACACACCATTTATAAACACATATTTTTTACTTCGTTTAGAATCTAAAAAAGAATACTTTGCAAGATAAATCAATAAAATTCAATATTGACACTTGATCGAAAAAATGTGTGTCGAACCTTAACTGAATCTTCCGCTATACAGTGATAAATTTATTGAATTATACCGTTAAAATTTAAATTATTAAAACACGAAGGCTATTTCTAACATTTCTTTTCCTAGACCGAAATATCTCATCAATCTGTCCCTGCATATTTTCAATTTGATCTTCAACGATTCCAATTAATACACTGAAAATCAATTTTTATTTAGAGACTTGCACGCATCATCTCTTACTGAGCACATAGTTTCAAAAAGACTTTTAATTAACACATTTAGAATTTCCCAACGATATTTAGTAACGAAAAAAATGTATAATGGTTTTGAAGGAGCCTAAAAAATTCAAACAACTTGCTGCATTTTTCCAACTAAACTTAGGGAACGATTGTCAATTTGAAAAATAATTTAACCGCCAGGTGATAATTATAATAATTGATAATAATAACTGAGGTTGTGGCACAGTCGTCTATCTGATCAATCAAGGATTACGTTAAAATATAGAATAACACTGTATATCTATATCCTATAGATCTATAGCTCCACGTTGATGGAATATTATAAACGTTTATATTGTGTGATATCATTGGTTGAAAATAACCACATATGGCCAAAATACAAAATGTCCGAGTAGATACTCAACCAAATTCAAACCAAAACGTTTTTTTACTGTTGCAATATTATACTGGATTCCAGCGGTGTCCAGCCGCCCTCATACATGTACCAAATTTTGGACGCCCGGGGTAAATGTCCCCATTTATCCCCCCCTTAAATATGGCCCTGCACGCATGTAGGTATGTGTAGTCTATATCATAATATGTAATAAGCTTTTTAAATTACATTATTTAATCGTCTAAACAATACTTTTCTTTTCTTTTGTTAACGAATAAAGTTCAGTAATTCGAACAATCAAGAAGTTTAAATGATATTCTGTTATGCTACTCATCCTGTTAGATTTCAGAGATGGAATTGAAATTCAGCTTGAAACATTTCAATTGTCTACGCTGCCGATGTGCATCACCGAACAGCAACAATAATCAACATCATAATATCAGTCAGTAATCAGTAATCGTAACAATGGAAATGTTCTAACTATTATTCCAATTTTCGAATAATATATAGGCATTTTAAAAAGGGACAACAAATAATTATATTTTTTTTATAGATGTACAGTATATAACATGAACACGTATGGTTTACAGTTGAACTCGTATATCCGTATGTAGAATAATGTATCTATACTAAAAAAAAAATCTATATCTATAATACTAATAAATAAAACGATAGCGTTTGTTTGTATGTTCGGGATAAACTCCGGAACTACTTATTCAATCGTCGTGCAGTTTTTTTTAAATTAAAGTGGACATAACAGAGAAGGTTTTAGGCATAATTTTAGTCCGATAAAGTTAATAAATAATTAGTTATTATTAATTAAAATAAACGTGTAATTGTACCTATATATTTATTATATACAAATTGTGCGACACGGCGGCCCGCGTGTTTACAGCTGCCTGCAACCTGACCCTTTTGTTCGTCAAATTGTATTGTGTTTAATATCGACGTGTAAATATGAATAATTGTTCCGAGAAATTAATCGCACGTACACCAACAACACGTATACCCAATATTCGTATTATAATATATAATATTAATAATACAAATGTATACTGCTAATAACCAAGGCAGGTATTGTGCGCTCGCGTCGTCGTCTGGCGTCTCCACTCACTACCAGCCACCGCATTCGATATCAATCGTACGCTAATTTTATTTTCAAATTAGAACTTAAAACTATAACATAAGAGTGCTATGTACCGGTCAAGATTTACTTGTAATAGGCATTGGCGAAATTCAAGCAACGAATGATAAAATAAATATCAAAAGTTTCTATAATTCAGTACCCACTATAAGTTATAACAAAATTGATTCAAAACGTGTACCCGAACATTTAAAATATACCTTCTAAAATCTAAATCACTGTAATGGTTTCAAGAAAGGGCTATACTGTCATTAACAAATGAGCAAGTTGACAAATAAAATGATTTGATTCTATCTAGGTTTGACGCACAATCACAAATGTACTATTCAGTTGATACAGTTTTAGAAAAAGAGGATGCAGTCCTGAGTTATCTCATTGCACTCCACTCCCCGACTAAATTTCTTGACTCTTTAACGCCTTCTGGAGTCCCACCACATACACTGATTTTAAAAATAGGGGTACCTATTATTTTAATGAGAAATTTGGGCCCACCCACACTTTGCAACGGTACAAAACTACAAATCAAAAAATTGAGAAGTTCATTGCTCGAGTAAATAATCTTAACGGGTTTTGGTAATGTAAAAACTGTTTTAATACCAAGAATACCAATTATGCCCTCGGATTTACCTTTAAGTTTAAACGTATTCAATTTCCCGTTAAATTAGCATTTGCAACGACTATAAATTTATAGCACTATAAATTTATAAAGCACAGGGACAAACACCTTAACGTTGCTGGAATTGACCTAAGCGTTCAATGTTTTTCTCACGGTCAACTATACGTCGCCCTGTCACGTGTGACATCCAAGTTTAATTTGTATATTTTTGCCCCCGATCCAGAAAAAGTTAATAACGTCGTTTACAAAGACATTTTTTAAGTCTTTGAATTGTCAAAATCTAGCATGATTCATATCATTATGTTCCGTTCATAATAATACCTACAAAATTTACATACACGAACTCTAATTTTAAGACTTTGTACATTAAATCTATTAAATAAAACAAATTTGCAATAAGCATCAATATTTTTCTATTGACACAAGCGACACAATTTTTTTTCGACATTACGAAGAATCCCCTCGGCGGCAACGCTAAATTTATATGGTTACATTATCACGGAGACGTGACTAAAAGTGGTCTAAAATAAAAATAATTATTTAACATCCAGAAAATAAATAGCAAATTAATATCTGAGAAATCATGCAATAGCGAAGCATTGCCGGGTCGGCTAGTATTATATAAAATATAATTACTTTTATACCATACACCATTGTAATTTGTAATGAAAACATATAACGATTTATTCACCTGTACACATCTATATTTGTAAATTGTAAGTATGTTACGGTTAATAGTGAAAATAAGAATAAAGTAAAAAAACGTATGTAGGTCATTTTGATTTATAAAGAAATTTAAGTTGAGCACAAAATTATAAAAGAAATTACTGTAGAACCGACCTATTTATTATGTATTCGCGCTAGATGGACATTTAAACCCTGGAGAACGTCACGTGGGATTATTTATGTAAGACTCGTCCGTGCCAATGATAAAATTAAAGCTTTTCGAGGAAGACATTTTTCGGAGAGGTACATATTGCGTTTAAATACCAAAATGTTTTCCTGAATAAAAAATGCAAATCTGCATGGAACTAAATGTCTTGTAATTGTATACAATACATTGTGAAATGTTGATGTGGGATCATGAGTTTTGATTTTCTACGATAAATGCCTACATGATATTATATATATGCCTAAAGCTCAAAACCTTTTTTTCCTTCAAATTTAAAAATCTAAAAATATACACTTTATTTAATCGAAATAACTATATGCATTCAATATATACGTGCCTACATTAATATTATCATTTAAAATGTTTTTAAATAATCAAGTTAATTATAACAATCATAAAATTTGGCGTTTTACGTTTAAACGTAGAACAATTCGGGGCATAGCAACAGTATTGCAAATTACATTATACGTCCCGGTTTGATAAACATATAATATTATACTGCTACAACAGGTACCAGTTTTTAGATAGAGATTCGATGTCTCTAAAAATGCCTTATGGGCATAAGCCTTATCTTAAAATCAAAATTAAATTTTCAGTCATATATGTATATAAATAGTTCATCCATAAAAACTATGTTAATTATGTAGTGTGGAATGTGGATTATAGTATTTAAAAATCACGTGCACTTTGAAAGTATAAATAATGTTGGATATACACAAAACAATTCTTTACGTCGAAAATTATTATTTTATTTCTAGTCTAAATTGGTTAACATTTAAAGCATTCATAGTTGGATGCCTTGCGAAACGGGTAATCAAAAGAATTATAAATTTTATTTTCATTTCCAACGTCTGAATTCGACGTCGGACTCCGAGAGCAACTTAAAAACAAACGCGAGTATGAAATAGCCAATAAGACGTATAATTACTAATATAACAATAATATAGATTTTTATATTACGCATCACGCGTGTGCAGTACCGCAGTGTCCGACCTGTAATAGTAACACCAATACCTTTGGTGTCGATAGTAAATACTTTTTTTTTTTTTACCATCGAGCTTTTCATCAAACTGCAAATTAATAATTTTCTGGTCACGCACGTTTTGACAGGCTTTAACGTATGTAGCTATATTATATAATATGAATCCGTGTTCTTTTGACGCAATCGTTATCGGTACCACAGCTATAATACGTCACTTACGAGCGTTTAGTCGATTTCGAAATCGAGCGGACGGTAATAGGCACGTACAAACGCCGTATCGCTCACGCCAGCTTTAGGTTTGAGTACGTCACCTAGCCGTCGCGTGCCCGACAGTAGAACAAACATTTTTCCAAAGCGTCTAGCGGCGAACGGTAATAATTGTTTGCTTTGGAAAATGAAAACATAGAGAGAGAGAGAGAGAGTGAGTTATATAATATATGTGTGTGTGTACGTATAGATGAGAGAGGGACAGATAGAGCCGAAAACGTCGTCCCCGTCTGTGAGGCGCACGAAGAATCGCGTGCGGTGCCGGTTGTTTACAAGAATTGACGGTAACGCGGCGGCGACCCGCGACGTATGCACGCGCCGCGCGTCGTCCCGTGAACCGTCACAAGTCGATTACTCGCGTTAGACGAGCGATTAACGAAAGAGCACTCCACCCCTCCTCTTCGCCACCCGGTATATAAGTCCAAACCCCACTATCCCAGCGCCAAACCATGGTTTAATAATTTTAAAACTATCTAGGAAAGTAATGTGCAGTTCACACTCCCGTCTATTCGCTTTGGACACAATCTTCTCCCTTCACATTCCTATTCAAATCATCCCTCAACGCAGGGCCGGCGTTAGTGGAGGGCAAAACGGGGCATTTGTCCAGGGCCTTGCGCTCTCAAGGGCCTCGCGTTTTAAAAAATTACATTGAAAAATATTTTGTATGGAGATCTTGTAATAAAGCAAAACAACAATATAATATTATTTTAAATAATAATTATTTCCTAACATATAGTAATTTCACTCAGAATTTTGTGAACTATACCAATAACCTCAGCGCCAGCAGCAAGGAGTTTCTCAAAGCTCAAAATAATCAAAAATTACCTCAGAAACACAATATCTCAGAAACGATTGACTGAATTGGTCACGATTACAGTAGAAAACGAAACAGCAGATACATTGGATTTTAAAAAAGTAATAGAATTGTTTGCGTCCAAAAAGTCAAGGAAAAATTTTAAATATTCAATATTAATTTTTTTTATTATTATATTAAAATATATGATTGATAATATCTAAAGAATAATAACCACATTTCTAAATTTATAGTAATTCAATGATTTTTGATAAAATTACAGAAACTATGTATAACCTTAATATATATATTTTGTAAGTTGTTTGTAAGTTAGCAAGTGTAATACGTTTAAAATTAATTATTAAACAGTTGAAAATTGATTTTCACTATTTCGCTAATGTATTTTTTATTTCCAATGAACATCATAGGTGTAATTAGGATCAACATTTTGGAAGAGCTTGACTCTTTAATATATTAAATTTAATTAAAAAAATTGTTTTATTTGGGACATACATTTTTAATAATTTTTACCTTTAGTTACGCATAGGCGTAAGTCTATATGGATATAAACCTTAGATAACTATATAATTATTGCATTATTGGTTAAATAAGTGAAATATGTTTTGCCCAGGGCCTCGCAAAAGGTAGCGCCGGCCCTGCCTCAACGACTCAACCTTCTGTACATTTGCCCGTGCTCCAGCCATCTGTGATTTTAATCATGTCATTTTCCACTGTCCTGCCCTGTCAGCTGAACGCCTACGCCTATTCCATCTCTCCTTCACTCCCTCAACATCCCTCTCGATCGACATCACGTACTATCCACCCGAACACCTCTCGCCATCTTAGCGACGATTTCTTTTATCCTGAATTCTGGGCTGCTTTTATATAATACATAATCGTTATGTAAATAACCGTCTGAGACTATTTGTCAACCACAAAATTTTCAAAAAAAAAGTAAATAAATAAAGAAAAAAATAAAAATAAAACGAAAGAGCACGGAAAAACCGTGACCTTCGGCCCTCCCTCCCGGCAAGACGTGAGCGGACTCGAGTTTTCAACCACGCGGGATCAATTAAAACGACCATAAACGCGTATACTAGCTGCTGTTATAGGGTAGAGAGTGAAATAAAACGAAAAATAGCATTCGACGTTCGTCATTTGCTCGCTGGTACGCGACAACAATACATAGTGTTTTGAGATTCGGCCTCGCGAACCCCTCCGTAAGGTTCGCTAACGCATAAATTGACGGCGAAAAAAAAACAGATAATCTTTTGACGATATCCAACAAATGGTGGTCGCACGCGAAAAGTAAACGCCGTTTATTAAATATTAATTTTTTTTTTTTTTTTTACACAATTCGATTTTACAAATTCGCCCAAATCAAACACTCCGTCTTCGCAAACGAAAAATATTTGATTCTAGTGTGAAGAAAATATCGATTTTACAACGGTAATTTTTTTTTCTCAGCACAGGTAAAGATTATTTAAAGGCGCCCGAAGCTAAGTTCGAGCGGGCGTCGCCCCTTGAGTAAATACGCCGCCGCCACGCATGTATGTATCCAGAATGTCTTACCGTTAGCTTCGTCCTCAGCGATAACTCTTTCTGGAATCAACATTTTGCAACCTGATTTTTGGATAAATTCTTATATTGTGCTGAGCCACAATTTTGTATTTGAATATTTTTTTAATTATTATTATTTTTTTTTTTTTTAAGCACGAGACATTCAATCTCTAGATACAATAAAGTAACTCACCAAAATATTTTAAAAGTTAAATTATTTATTCATTTCTGCTGAGTACTCTTATTGAGTCACTCCTAGACACAGGAAAAAAATTTGGGAAAAGGGAAAAAATAAGAATTGATATTGTTAGAATTTTCTTTAACATGCAATTATTTTACGTTTGAAATAATCGATACTGTAATTTTAGAACTCCTCCCCTATGTCCACCACTGCTTATAGTGAAAGAAATTTTGAAATAAATTATTAAAATCACGACAGAATGTTTTTTTTAACACAGCCGTTTAAACGTTTTATGTAGAACAAAAGAGACATTTTTTTAAACAAAAGATCCAAACATGTGATTCTACCTATACTCAAACGTTCTTAATGATTAGATATGGTTCAATAATTTTTTATACACATTTTAATTTTAACATTTATATAAAAACTGCATGTTCCGTAAAAATCATATAATAATTTTATTTACTTGAATTTTAAACGCTTACATAAAAATCCTGAGTTTTGAAATTTTTTAAGAATCGTTATTTAAGTATATGAGTATATGATGGGCCATATTACATTTTCAGAACTTTTTATCAAATATCAAATATTTTATTAGACATAAACTTTAAAAAACAAATTATTTTCATAGTTTTATTTTTAGCCCACAAGTTGTCAATGTTTTGGAAAATTTCGTCAAGAATGTATCAATATGATAATATAATACAGAAAAATTTGTACAAGACGCTTTTCAAGGGATCAGCTTACTAGAACGTATTATGTGGAAATCGAAAAAAAATTAGGTTTATATATAGTTTAATTATCAATTATTTTATTATTTTATAAAATTGTAAAAATAATAAAATATAAAGTATTTGTATTATATATACATATTATTATTACATTGTATTATATATATATATAGGTAATTAGTATTTATACAATTTAAACACTAAACGATTATGACGTGTACACTGTACACGTGCGACGTGCCAACAAACTGTACAACACTTAACCTCATAATAATATGATAAAACACGAAAACTCAATAAAATAAAATGATAAAAGCGTAAACGAGTGAAATTTCTATTTATATTATCTCACAATAACTAAGATTTATCGTCATTGGCCGAACAAAATAGCGTCTTATCCGATTAGGCAGAGAAAAATCAATAAGCGTCTTAACACGTGATTTTTACATTGATTAGTGTAGGAAATGTTTTTTGTTTAGGGAGTAGGGACCGACGGAAAACAGCGTCTTATGCGGAAAAAACGGGAGCATCTTAAATTCTTAAGCGAGTTTTTGCTGTACATGGTGAACATTTCAAGTTTCTAGCGCCATTACTTTTGGAGTTGTGATTAAATAACTAAAATTGATTTAGTGAAAGTTCCGTATACGCAAATTTTGCAGTTTTTCGGCAGTTTTTCCTTATAGGTCTGGAAAAACTGTTGAAATGAGATAAAACTGAACTCTTACATAGCACCATCTACATGTGATTTCTGATCTATAGAGTTCCTGGATGAAACTTTTGGAGTTTAGTTATGTGTTAAGTTGAGTGTATCGAGAAGGCTCTCCAAAAAAAAAAAAAACATAATTGTAAAACCAATTGGTGCTTCGCTTCACTCAGAATCTAAAATACATAGTTACGAGCTGTAATAAACACGCTGAGACTCGGTATGTATTTTGTATATTTTATACTGTAATAGTACCCACAAAGTATAGAGACTCGACCGATTGTTTATACATCGGCGAAACATGGGTCGATCAAAATCATTCGCGGAGCGTTGCATGGCAAGATGAGACAAGTACGATGGGTCCGAAAATCCCTACTGTGAAAGGTGGACTTCTTATTGTCGTACATGCAGGGTGTGCCAAATACGGGTTCATCAAAAATTCAAAATTGATTTTCCGTAGTAATACTGGTAATTCTACAGATTACCACAACCAGATGAATTCTAATGTATTCAAATCTTGGTTCATCTCTATGCTAATCAGTCTTGAAGAACCGCCCCTATTGGTAATGGACCATTTGTAATCATACCATTCATTATCGACAATTTTCCAAAAAGTAATGCCAGAAAAGCAAATGTGCAGAACTGGTTAACCAAAAACAATGTTAATTTTTCACCATTGGAACATCTATGTGAACTCTGAATGCAGTGGCGGCTCGTGGGTTTTTAATGAAGTAGTGCAAATTCAAAAAATAAATATATAACTCATAATATATACCTATATAAATATATTTATTTACTAACCTAACCTTTAGATTGTATTAAATAATTGTTAACAAAATTTAGTTACTTATCTTTTATTTTAATTCGTATATTTACATATTAAATTCACAAGTAAAAATATCAATAAACCGAGTGAGAGTAAAAATAAATTATAATGCCAACGAGCGACGGCGACGTCCAAAATAGTTCACTGATAACAATTTATTTGGTTATGTGCACAGCAACGATTGTGCACATCAATTCCATTATAACGCGAGCTGCGTGTTTTGACTTGTTTTAATTTTTACACTATACAAATGTGCACAGCGTTTGTGTGCACTACTGCTCTACTATAATACTACCTACCGATACCGTTCTGGTGCGGACAACCACCGTTTGCCGTTTGGCATCCGAAATAAACCATTTCAAATACAATATTATTTTCATATTCTGAATTTCAATTTTTATATTTTAAAGGATAATCTTAATAACATTACAGGTGCTTAGTTGTTTTATTATAATTAATGTTTTTAATTTTTCTCAAGTTTTGGTAGGTATTGCACGTGCACTTGTGCACATATACACGAGCCGCCACTGTCTGAATGAGAGTAAAAGCTTTAATACCATTCGAAAAAAAAATATGCATATTATGGTACATATACTTCTTGTTTTATAAATTTTTATTTAACTAATGTCATTATTTGATATTTGTTTTTGTTTATACTTCCATAATTATGTATATATTTAAATTGTAATTTTTTTTAAATGAAATTATTTTTAAATAAAAAAACGTAAATTTTTATTTAAGTATTCTGTTCTATATTGTATTATATATATATATATATATATATATATATATATATATATATATATATATATATATATATATATATATATATATATATATATAAACAAATGTAAGTTTTTAAGGTACGAAAACATTAATGTCAAAAATGTAGTATTGTCTTTATTGTAATGATAAAAGGAGTGCATATTTAAAAAAGTGCGGCTGATTGTGTTGTAAGGTTTGATAACCACTACAACAAATAATCCGCTTGGAACGTGGCAGGCAGCCGTCAGTATTCTTGAATAGTACCATAATTAAGTATTGCGTAATATTACCACAGAATAGATTAAATAGATATTACATTTGAATATTATCTATAGCTAATTGTATTTAAAGTATTTGAACAAGATAAAAATAAACTGTACATAAGTAATATCATTGGTTATAAATAAAATATAATGTTATTTATAATCAATGGTAGTAATATGTATAAAATTTAATATTTCTAAAATATTTTTGATACAAATTTTTTGAAAACAACCGCGATTCTAAAAAACAAGAGACGATTGATTTTTCCGTAGCAAGATTAAATATGAAATCGAGTTCAACAAAATTCAAAATTACCCATCGACTTGATAATTTTATTGAGTAAAAATGCTTTTATTAATTCCCAACGATAAAGCTGATTTCACACGGAGTGGTTTAAGCGCGCGCGGTCGCGGTTAAAAAACGCGGCGATTTAAAACCGCTTTGATGGATGTATACACATTAGGAGATTAAAATCGCCTTTGAATTTACCCGCCAAAGTTGAAAGGTTTTCATTGTCACTTGAACTTATTATTACATTAGTCGTGTAGAGAACGTGGTTTTTGTAAACTCAAAATTGTGTCTGTTGTGGTTAAGTATAAAAACAGTTTTTCTCCATCTTTTGTAAAATGGAAATCTTAGACGATGTTGAAGCAATTTCTCGTTGTCAAATCCCATGTTTAAAATTCGTTTCGTTTTAAAAATTATTACTAGTTTATAATCGAAGCGGCTTCTCCACCCAAGTCCCCATATCTCTGTAAACCTTGTTCATCATTTATGCTTATTATACTACATTGTATAGATTGTATTATTCTAATAAAAAAAATTTAAAAAATTACTAGTTTATAACATTATATTCAATATAATATCAATAATTTTCGTGCAAACACACGAATGGTAAATTTATTGAATGAAAACATATAATCGCAGCGGTTTAAACGTCCCGTCTAAACAGTTGTATTAGAAATAGGCAGTTTAATTTTAGAAACCAACCACTTCCAACTGCACAAAAATTGAACGGGAGCGATCAAAGGCGGTCGAAAGCAGTAAAGTTGTAAGACGCGCGGTTTTCCCGTGTGAATAGATCAATGTTAACAAGTTTGTTAATTTTAGGCGATTAATCGCCGCGATTTTTAACCGCGACCGCGCGCGATTAAACCACTCCGTGTGAAACCAGCTTTTCGATTTCATCGAGTTTGTCATGTGTTTACATAGCAGATAAGTGTTTGTGATTGGTACATGATAAGTCTTCACGAAACATTTTACAAACCTTTATCCGGGTAATTATACTTTATGGCACAATCGGGCTTCGATAACGGCAAATCTATGGTCTTTAAATAACAAAATATAACAAAAAAATCTAGACAAGCATTTATCGCTAGGAATAAAATACTTTGAAAATGTTCAAAACACATTACAAAATACTCGAGTAAAAAGTACTTGAAACACTTAATTGTGAAATAAAAATATTATTAAACACCTACTAAAGAAAAACGAGTATGCGCATAAATAAATAATAAAATAATATAATATAAAAAAAAAAAAAAAAAATAAAATAAAAGTAAACATGCAGGATGCAGCTTATTACGTATATCATATACATATTTTTTGTACCTACCTATTTTATTGGGAGAAGCCGGTAAAATCTGGTCATGGTACAAATAAAATTGAATGTATTACTTTTCTCAAAACTAATAACAAGAAAGCACATTGTGTTTTATTTAATTTTATTACACTATCTTTATCGGGATTTGTGTAATTCAAAATCTGTGGTAATGGTGATTTCCCAGTTCGGCGACGCAAAGTATGCCGAAGTAATTACCCTTTTTAATTCAAAATAAAATAAATATTCAAGATTAATTAGCAGAATAAATTATTGAATTATATAACAAGCAGGCCCGGCTCAAGGGGTAGGCGATATAGGCCCACGCCTAGGGCGGCATTTTTCAGGGGCGGCATTTAACATTTTTGTTGATTAGATAATATTTTAAAAGATTCCTTACTATCATATCAAATCGTGTGTAGTGAAAAATAAAAATCAATATAAAAATATAAAATTTGGTCAGTATGATCGGACAAACGACGAGATCGTTTAGTGGGCTTTATAACTATTTTTAAACTGTTTTTTTAAAAAAAATACATTTGTAGGGATTTACTTTTCTATAAATATATCAATCGAATCAAGTATCAACTTTATACAAATAATTATGATTAACTCAGAACTTACTATATTTTAGTAATGTTTATGTGAAAAAATATTTGATATAGTATTAACATGTATAAGGGGCGGCAAAACTTGTGTTTGCCTAGGTGTGTAAAATCGCTTGAGCTGGGCCTGATAACAAGTATGAGTCCGCTTACATCTAAGTGAATATGACTTCAAACGTAGGTATCAATAGGTATAGTCATTCTTCAAGTTTTTGATTCTTTCATTACGATTTTAATTTTGGATTTCCCTTCTTTCTATCCAAACTCAAGTCTCAACTATTAAGTTTATTATTGATTTTTTTCTCTATATTTACCTATACTTTGTAATACTTATTTAAAATTAAATGTATTAATTTTTTTTTAATTAAAACAGAAAACAAATTAGTAAAAATTAATTTTCGACGAATAAAAATAAATTGTTTATCGGTAAACTGCAGAACAAAAATCAAACTATATAATATGTACATAAAACCATTAAATATATCATCCACCAAATTTACCAAAATATACATATCGCCTAGTTTTTATTTATTTTTTTTATTTTATTAGAATATTTACAATCTATGCTACAGTAGGCATAATAAGCAAATTTGAACACATATAAATTTATTTTTACAACATGAACACATGAGGAGGGAGGCCATCCAGTGATAGAACCCAACGTTAGTTATTATTTTTAACCAATAACTTTTGTCCTGAGTTTTAAAATGCTAATACCTATTAGAAGAATTTTTTTTACTTCGAAAAATGTACCTTCGTCAATTATGGAATTATAGTTCGATAAGTGATAGTACTATAATAGTTGAGTTTATTTAAAAATACAATTTCAATTATTTATTCGATGATAATTAATAATTACAATAACTACATTACAGTTAACTCTGTGAAGCTCATAAGTAATAACTAATAACTAATAAATAATGCATCATAATATGCATACCTCAATGGATTAATACCTGCATTGCATTGTTGTCTATTACCATGTAATCAAAGTATCTTAGGGAGCCCGGTAGGAATTAATATAATATTTACTTATTTTGTTTATAATTCTTATAAAGATAAAAATGGAAAAAAATAACGCATTGAATAGTATGAAAAAATAATTATAAATACCAAATATTCCCGAAATACATCTGAATAAAACAAAATTATTTGTTGATGTCAGTTTTTTAACAATGAATTTCATCACCGGCCAACGAAAAAAAAGAAGTATCTAATTAATCTGAGGTTGCAAATATGGCAAGTTTGCAACTATTATGATATTGTAAGGATTAAAATTCTAACCCTCATAAATGGTAATGATAAAAAAAATTATGAAATCCTTCTTTATTTAAATGATTTTGAGCAAATCTTCAGAATAAAAATGTATAGTTAAAATATTTTCAAGTAGGTTTTTTTGTCATCAAAACTGCTTAATTTTTTTTTTATTTTTTTTTCGTTCAATATTTCGTTCAAAGAGAAATTTGTTTTACCAAACGATTTAAATTCAAAACATATTTGTATATTTGTATCCAAAGTTTCACAATGATTGTTTGGAGTAACGATCTATAGAGTTTCTCGATGATTTTTTTGGAGTAAGTTGAGCAAAAAGTGTCAGCAGTAAAAAAAAAAATTAAAAAAAAAATTTACTCATAGATATCATTATAATTTTAAATACACATTTACATGATACTTTCTACGCCCTTTATCATGTCCAATTATTTACAATATACTTCTAGACACCAACACTTTTTTTGTCTGTATTTCACTGCACGGTTCAAGAAGCGTTTATAGGTTACCTATACAGTTATAGTGAGTTTTCACTAGCCCTGTGGGCTGTGGATATCAATTAAAGATCTATATGAAATGGTTATGTATTATACTTCTCTATTATCTCACCCATATGGTGTTTCACTCACTGCTAGTTTTAACAATAAAATTGAGATACATATTGTTTCATTACAATTATTATTAATAAACTTAAAATACTGTCTTTTCGTGGTACCGTCCAAAAAAATGCAATAACCGTTTTACTATTTTAAAAATATCATACTATGAACTCGTATCGTTGAAAAATATTATAGCAATATATTTTATAAACAATGTTTGATTAACTTCATAACTACAGGAATCGCATAAGTTATATATTACCTATAGGTATCCCATGTAGTTGAAAATTATATGATGTTTGCATAATAAGACAAGTAATTAATAAAAACGTACTAAACCGAAGTTGTTTCGATAAATCCATTAAATAATAAATACATTTAGTCGACACCGGTTCTAGTATCTCTTTTTTTTATATTTTGTATTCTTAAAAAAAAACTCTTGAGAGTCATATGAAATTAAGAGCGAAATATTATTTGTTATTTTAACTCAGTCTTACTGATGTAGGTACTTCAATATAAAATAGAGATTAAAGAAGAAAACATTAGGTTAACACCATCTCTCGACCATTTCTGACGTATCGAAAACCGGTTTCGTGCTATCGTCAGAGAGTATGGGCCCACCTCTGCCGTGTTGTGATTTGCGACAGATGTATATACGATCGTCTATAGTGTCATCATTGTGAGGTCTCCGTGCCAGACAAACATGCCAAAACTAGCCATAGGGCTTCCTTAACGGTCCCATGATCGTAGATTGTTAACTAATATTTAAGAAACCCGTGGATGACTTTTAGTAGTCATCACAAAAACTGAATTGAAAACAAAGGTTCTATGAAAGAACCTCTAGACGCAAGTAGTTTGACGGCACACCACACCTAAAGATCTCTCAAAATTTTGTTTTTTTTTTCATTAGTGTTTTAATTTTTACGTGACTCAGTTTTCATGGTCACTGCGATCCTTTGATTTTCCAACGACTTTTTATTTATTCATTCGACAACAAAGGATTTACGGAAGTAATTATAGTAAAATTCAAACAATATTTATTTGGACACTCATCGAACGTCTAGACAAGTACCGTGGGTTATCGAAATTAAATGTTTACCCGTGTATTCTATATGTACGTAATAACATGTATCTATTCCGTGCTATTTACATTAACAATATCTATATTTTGTGTTTCAACAGAAGGAGCCTTTCAATTCAAAATTGGGAAAAGAACCAAAAACCGCAGACTAAAGCCACGTCTTCCACAAGATGTCTTGTTACCTCCAGAATCATCATCATCATCTTCAGAATCTGTATCATCAGAACATTGACCTAATAAAACAACTCATTATCTAAGTACATTTTGTTTAGTTAAAACAATTTATAAATTATCTTATACTCTATTACAATACTCTTATTCTCTAAAGAAAAAAAAAATGGAAAAACAAAGATTATGTTGAAACAATAAAATTTAATGAATAAAAAAAATGTATTTTATGTTTATAACTACTATACATTTTATTTTTATTTAAAAAAAAAATACTGGGCCTCACTGAGAAATCGCGTGTGGAAACCTGAGGCTACTACACTTTACCTAATTACGATTTTAATAGAAAAAAAGTACGTACTTCGCAACAGGGGATTTTCTTAGCTCCTCGGGCGAGTTAATGAGAATGGGTGCATTGAATTTTAAAGAAATGATAGATAATTTTTTTAGTTGAACGATTCAGAGCAAAGCTTGATAATTAAAATATTCAGTATCAGATATTCAGACTAGATGGTTTAGTTAGGTTAGGTTTGATCCATACTCCAATCATCTGTCAAATAAAATACTTGTGTGATTACAAATAAAGATATTATATTCACTAAACCTTAGAAAAAATAGCTACCAATGTATGCTTTTCCGGAAACGATATCGAATAGATAACGTTGGATTTAACATTAAAACTGTTTTTAGAGTTTTTCTTAAATATTCAGCAGCGTCGATCAACTAATATAGTAGTATTATACGACATTATAATATCTTATATCTACAATCTACAAGTTATATTTTAGATATGTAATATTTTATTAATAATACTGTAAACTCAGATAACTCTGGGTCTCCACACGAGTTTTTTCAGTGAGGCCCAGTAATCTTGTTGATTTCAAATAAAAACAAAACAAAACATTGTTTTGGAGCAAATACCCGTAGCATTTAGATCGAAGTACGCAAAAGGGAAAACAATAATATAATATTACCACGATTCATATTTCAAATTCTGTTATTTCTTTTGGATTTTTAATGTCAATAAAAATTATAATTCAAGGTAGAAACTACTTGAGTTAGGTGAATTTCTCAGAGCATTTGAATTATTTTTGAACCACCAAGCGCCGGAACACGAAATGCAAAAAAAATATATACAAGTTCTATTATTCACCAAGTTAATAGTTGTAACTTAAAACGTCAGATCTGCCGGATATGCGTTAAGGCCCGTGATAGATTTTTTGGGAATGCTTGGGAGCTTGAGTAGTACTCACCGGCGTCCGCCACCCGTATTTATCTTTTTTTTCTAACTATTGTTCTGTACATCGTTGTGGTAACGGTATTATACATTTACATTATATTATCAATACAACTGATAAATAATATTCAACGGAAATATTGTATTTTTTGGTGAGTGAATTAAACACTGATTATTATTAATGATCCTAATATCAATGAAAATAATTATCGACATTTCCACCGACGGTGGTTAAAGTGACAAACCACAATGAAGGAAGAGACATAGCATTCTATAAACAGTATAAACTATCAAAACACCTAAATACCTACATACCTGATTGGTTTTCCAGATCATTTATTAAGTGTGAATTCGGACTTGCAATATGATTTATACGTCATACCATTCGTTTAAGAAATATTTCATCATATTATTTAATTATAGAAATATTTCCTCATATTATTTAATTATCTACATACAGTACCTAACAAGATAATATTTCAGTGTATTATACATTTATACATAAACCGTGTACCTCCGGGGAGGATGGATAATGAAGTAAATAACCCCCACCCATTGAGTTATGTAATTTTTTCGTATGGTTAGAAATGTACTATTCCAGAGATGGCGAATACAAGTGGCCACGCGTGCCAATACTGGCACGGGAGAAATTTCAATGATACGGAAAGACTTACGAACGCGAGATGCGACATGCGTCCAAATATATTATACATTATATTATAATAATATGCATTAAACATCGTGCTTGGAAAAAAACTGTTGGCACGGATGATATTTTATTTTTAATTATATAATAAATTGGCACATTAAATACATTTTACATGCCATACTCGTACTATTCTATCGAAAACGACTTAATTGAGAATCGGAAAAATTCGTACTCCTCCCCTTCCCCCATCCGGAATAATTTCTGGATCCGCCACTGTACTCCCCCCCATACAACTCGTATAATACTTCTCGGAGAATCGTTTAGATTGTCGTGCACGCCACGCATTCGACGACAAAGACACGGACTCTCGCGCGAGTGAGACACGATACGAACACAATATTATTTTGCCGAGCCACACGAGCGGAGACCCTTAAAGCCCAAGACCCCCAGGGTAAACGACGAAAGTTCGTCCGAACAACAATTATTAACGACGGCGTCTCGTGTCCGCGGCGTTTTCTCGCCGAGAGGAAATTCGCGCAGGTCAGTGTTCACGGGCGCGAGGCCGCGGCGCGCCGTACGCACACGCAGCAGCCGCCGCGCGTAGCACGTGGATCGCGGCGTTTCGAATTTCGTCACGTTCCGGAGATGGCGCCAACGGTCCTCGTGCGGAAAGGGGAGGGCGGGACGGAAGACTGTAAAAATAGAGGAAAAAAAAAAAAAGAAGCGAAAAAAACCCGAGCGGAGTGATGTCGGGCGACAGTCGTGTCCGTCGGCGATTTTCACCGCGGAATAGGCGCACGCCGATCGGGCTCGGGGGCCGTCGATCAAAACCATAGAAAAAACATTCAAAACGGTTACCCGTCGTCTCGTCTCGGTCTCGGTTTCGCACGAATTTTTCACGTCGATCACCACCGTCGCCGCCGGTCGGTCGGCGGCGCGGCAGCAGCTGATAAAAAGCGTCGTCGCCGAGGGAATTTCGCCGGCACGCGCGACCGGTCACACTGCGCGCCGCCAGCCCCGCTGCCATTGGTCCGTTCCCGTGCGCACCGTATGCACACACACTATCGCGGCGATTAATAACACGATATTTTCCACCGCGGCGTTATTCCCCCCCCTCTCGATTCAAGACTGTTAACGTATAATTCACTCGCACACACACACACACACACACATTTATAATACCTATAACCCATTACCTGCCGCCCCCTCCTACCCCGTATACGATCAAGTCTTTAAAATCGTATTTATATTTTTTTATTCTTAATGTCATTATTAATATTATTATAAATTTCCTCCCCCTGCCACGGTCGAACGACACGCTCGTGGTACGTCCACGCTTCGTTTTTTTTTTCTTTTTTCAAACCCATTTTATTTTATTCCATTATATTATACCGTGTGCCGGCACACACGCGTGACACATCGCGGCGAGACACTTAACGTGCTCAGACCCGCCGTTATTTTTTATTCTCCGTCCGTCGCCGGCAGACGAGACCCCTCTCCGAGCGACAGTAGCAGCAGCTGACGACGTTTCGCATTCGTTTTTTACGAGACCGCCGACATCTTCGCGGACGGTATTCTTCTCGCGCCGCTGGGTGATAGCAGCCAACCGCCACGAACGTCGAGCACCACCGGACAGCAGCACAAACAGCAGCAGCAGCAGCAGCCGTCGCCGCAGCAGCAGCGACAGCAGCACTCGTTCGGCGCATCGGTATTAGCTCTCCCCCGTCCCCCGTCGCTCAACCGACCGTTGTCCTCCACCACGGTGCGCGCTGTCCGATAACACACTCGCCGCCGCCGCCGTCGTCGTTCACTCACACTCGCGCACGCACGCACGCACGGTGTATGAATAAAAAAAAACAAATCAAAATATATAATAAATAAAACACGAAAATCCCCGTGTGTATAATATACCACAACACCGCCGGAACGTACACACGCACGCACGCACGGGCGCCGCCGCCTTCACACACACACACACACACACACTCGCTCACACGTACCTACCCGTCGTAGTCGTGGTCACGTTCGTACGCACCGCCGTCGTAATCATCCGTCACCGCAACCACCGTCGACGCGTCGCGACACGACCGTGTTCATCATCGTCATCACCACCGACGCTGCCGCCGCCGCCAGAAACACCGCCATCGACGACGACGACGACGACGACGACAACGACGACCGCGACATTGTCATCATCGACGACGCCACCAGCTGAGCGCAATGGACGATCTGAAAGTCGAGGTGCTCTTCGAGAACGGCGCCTACTATGAAGTGAGTGTGGTGTTGCGCGTCCCAGCGAAAGCGTCGCGGGACGCGCGCGGTCCCGGCCGTCGTCGCACCCGCGCGCGCGTTTATTAGGTTATGGTCGCCGACGCCGCCGGTTTTCCCCGTCACGTTGGCCGCCGCACGCGGGTCTCCCGAAACGCCCAAGTCGGCAAGTCCCTCGACCCTTGTGCCGGCGTGTTCCCGGTTAGTGTTCCCGGCGCCCGTCATCCACGTTCGCCCCGGGAAACCCGTGTTTTAGGTTATTGCAGCCCCTTGTTTCGCCCCCACCCGCTCCATCACCGTCGGTTTGCGCCCCCGTGCCCCGACCCAACCCCGTTTGTGGCCCTGGTCTTCTTTTCCCTGAACGTGCCTGTCCACGTTTCGCTTGCGACTCATCTCCTCGGTCAATTCGGTTTTCCACGCCTCGGTCAACGGGTTGTGCATTCTGCCTGTTCTCTAGTCTTGGAGAAATGCACTTTTACCTACATGTTGTTTCATTATTGTTCATGTAAACTTTTGACTTATCAAAATTAATTTTTTTAATTACATAATATTCCTTAAACATTAAAATGATAAAAATGTGAATGTAATGAAAATATTACCCGGTTCGGTCCGTATTTTCATGTAATACATCATACGTTTGTACAATTGTAGTTTCAACATAATAATTTATTAAATCTATGACACCTTCTGTCAACTATTCTTTGTGTTGAAAAATATGGTTACTTCACCTCATTTGTTTTACCTTAAACTATTCAAATGAGTTATTATTTCTCTTGTTAGGTTATTGGAACAATTCGTATAAAACATGTGTTCACTTGTTAATTAATATCTACCTACAAAGATGTTTACCTACTGTATTATTGTGATTAAATTATTGATATAATCAGTGTTCAAATGAATAGCCAAGTAGATATTATTATAATATGAGAACACTACCTATAAGTTTCAAAAAAACTTATTTACCTACCTACCTATATATTTTTATTACAGTTGATATTTGTTTTTATTTGAACATGCTTGTCTAAGTTCTTGTGACTTAAAATAAGGTAAATTTTTATCAATCTTGTCTATATCTAAGTAAAAATGATATCAATATTGGGATTTTCCAAAAAATATAATATCTTACCTGTGTAAAATTAAATCTATCTACCTATATCAATGGGTAAGATTCCATTTAGATCAATATCTAAAAATGCATTTTAAATCAAATTATTAAATTATTAAACCTAATTATTAAATGTTCTTTTGGGTAGACACAATAAATAACATCTCTTAAATATTTTGTCAGTTCATATATTAGATATTTACTCACGGATTCTTAATATGTGCTTAAAATGTATTTTTTTTTTTTTTTAGTTTATTTATACACTTTAAAAATGATCTATACTTATTATATACTACATCATATTATGATTTATTTAATATTCTGATGTACCTATTCCATAAATAAGTTAATGAGTAGGTATATTATTATATTTATAATACATATCAAATGTAAGCACAAATATTATACTTTAAAATAAAAAAAATAAAATCATACAAGTTAAATGAGATCAGAGTTAACATAGGTAGTTGAACTTTCCTTACAAATCTTTTGAAAATACTTAGTTAATTTTTTCAAATGTAAAAATAGTTGATTTACTTAACAATAATAATAAAACAACATATGTAGGTAATATAAAACATTTGCAGTATTATAGAATCTTAAAATTTAGTTAGTTTAAAGCAAATTTTACTTATTATGTTATTAAAGTTTTATCACACCTAACCTATACATTTAAAATTTAATAGTCTTAATCTTAGTCGAGTTAATCTTTAATGTTTTTAAATATTTTTGATGAGATATCTTATAAATGAAACTGATACTATACAAATATGTTTTTATAATATTTTATTTGTTACAAATGGACATTCAAATGTTATGGGTACACTTGTATAGACATTTGTAAATGAGTACTGTTAAGTCATTACTTAAGTTAATTAAAATTTTAACTTTTAAGAGATATTTCCCACTTAGCTAAATAATAGGTACCTAACTATTAATAAATTATATCTACACCTATTTTAGTTTATGTCTTAATTATTGATTTTTTTTATTACGCACTTCATTTTTAATAAAATATGCAACATTAGTTTAAATAATGTGATAAATTTTGTTATAGATTTATTATATTATTTCAAATATATTATAGATATTGATTTTGTATTAAGAGTAAATATAGTTCATTTGTCATTTCTATAAGCTAGTCATCTACTTTAAAATTTATATTTACCTAATATTGGTAAAATAAATGAAAACTTTTTCTGTGTTGTACTTATTTTTTAGGGTTTAATTTGTATATAGGTGGTAAACTCCATTGCATATTTTTATGCATCTAGTTCTTCTTTAATTATGTATCATATCTAGGGTTTTACTATTAAATTCATCCACCTATTTTGTGAATAATGTAGCTTAAGTAATCTATACTTTTTTACCTATTAATAATTTGTTGGTAACATTGTCTTATAAAATATTGTAACTTTTCTGTGTTAAATTTATTTGTATGAAAATATTAGTAAAATGGTATTAATTAATTATTAATTTTTGTTTTAGGGTGTTGTTACGGGTGTAATGGAGAATGAAGTTTTGGTTTCTTTTCCTAATGAGTAAGTATAATCTAAATATTACTATAATATTCTCAGTAATAATACTAATGTATAAGCAAATCATTTAATTAAATAATATATTCAATACTTTATAACTGACTTATTATGTATTTTGAAATCTATTATTCAGTTTAAATATATGTATACTTAACAATTGTATCACTACTAATGACACACATCTTACCATATATATTATTAATCATACCTTTCAAAAAGTGGATAAATGAATAATATTTATTATTTGGAGGTAGTACTTATTAATGAAATTGTATTCAACATTTTATAGTAGTTAATTAAAATATTTTGATAATTTTTACTGTAACTTAAAAGTGAGGTATTATGAAATGATTCTTTGTTATAATACTATGGGTTAAATTATAATATGTTATATATGTAGTTATCATTATATTTTGTAATTCTAAATTGAAAATACTATAATTTTTTAGCTGGTTTAAATGTTTTTCCTATGACAATAGTACATACATTTTAATTTCTATAATTTATAATAAAAATGTGTGGGTATTAACTCTATCAATGATTTTTAATTATACTATATTTTAATTTATTTCTAATAAAATAGTTGATAATAATAATAGAACAAAACTTAAAACATATTGTACCGAGATAAAAAAAAAAAAAATTATTACCGTAAAAATACTTTATGATGTTTTATGACGTTTTCTCTAAATTTTATTTTTAAACATTTGTTATCAATTAAACTTAAATTCTGTTGTCTCATAAAAACCTTTTAGTCTATATTTGAATTGAATTTCAAGTTTCAAACTAGAACTCGAACCGACTCCTTTGATTTTTACTTTTATTTTTTTATTTTATATCACAGAAATGATGCTATTCTTATTTTTGCCTTGGCTTCACTCATCCATTACCATTTCTCCATCCATTTAATACGTTATTATATCCCCTAAAACCTAATTAACCTTTCTATCACTCTCTTGAACCTACCTTTTGCCTGTTTTTTCCCTGCGTGTAACTCTGCTTATCTTATTGACTTTTCTCTTCCATAACATATCCTTACCATCTCTGTTATTAAAATATCCATTTTTCCTAAACTGCATTTTATATTATATTCATTACTAATATTATCATATGTATTCAGTATAAATGCTATACATGAAGCCATATTTAATTTTTTTTCGCAGCAATTTTGTCATTTAAGATTGTTCTATCAACTTTTAAAGTAGTTTATATTGCTTTAAGTAGGTACTTATTTATATTTTTGAAATTTTAATTTGTTATATTAACTGTATTCAATCACTAGTTATTATAATTAATTATCATTTATAGTTTTCATTAATTGATTAATTTAAAAAATTAAACTAGTTACATTAATAATTAGCTCACATAAATAATATTTATTGAAATACCTCAACTTTTTTTCAAGTTACGCATTTCTTTAATTTAAATGTCAAACATAATTTAAGTGTATGATTATGTGGTGATTATGGTGTGTATTATTATTTGTTTTAATGTTAATTATTTTTTTCTCATCTCAATGGTATGTCACTAGTTTCATTTGATTTAACATTGACCAAAACCAAAAATATTTAACAGCAAAATCAAATGGCTTTTTATGGTAATTTAATTTAATGATATTGATATACATATTTATTTTATTAATATGTTTGTTTTTAAATTTGTGGTCTAATGTTTATTGTTTTATTACTGTTAAATTAATGAAGGTTATCTATCATAATTCAAATAATGAACTTTAAAATAATTGTTTAGATAACTGAGTTAGTTGCAAAATAAGTAATCATAAAAAAACATTTTTGTGTACATTTGAGTTTACTTCATATTGCTATAATTGAGATACTTAGTGTTTAAATTATATATATATATATATATATATATGTATGTATGTATTTTTTTTTTTTAAATGCATTTAACTTTTTATTGTTAACAATTCCTTTTTATTTATAAATCATCTTCAAATTATAATATAGGTAGTTTTAACAATATAAACATTTTAATATACATTTTAATCCATTTTTACTGCATATTTGGGTGATCTTAACCTAACCTATCTATATTGTATGTTAAAGTATGAACAAATGATATAATAATTATTTATCATTTTTAGTTGGTATCCAGAAACCAAATTAAACTGTGCTAATGTCCGTCTCCCTATGAGTGATGGCCAGGGCATTACTGAATTCACAGATAATCAAGAGGTAGAAGTGAAAGCAGTAAGAGAACCTCATCCTTGTTATGGGTGGTTAAAAGCAGTTATAAAAATTATTAGTGGCAATCCACCAGCTCAGTTTGTGGTTCAATATCTTGATTCACCAATTACAGAAATAGTCACACCTGATAGAGTGAGATGCAGAAATACAAATGCTAACATTAATGCCGATACTTTTTATAAGTTCGATATTGAAGTACCTGAAGATGTTAGAGAGTCGTATGTACATTTGTAAATCAGTTATTTTTTAATAGTGATTATAATTTATGAGATATATAATATCATTTTTTATGACAAATTGTTATATTTTTCAGCGCTAAAATTGATGGTATTCATAAAGATCTTCAAAAAGCAATTGGCGCATCCCTAGTCTTATATAATCCTGATCAATCAGTTTTAAGTGTTATATCTCGTTCACCATTGACCAGTAAAAGAGCGCAGATGTTAGCTGACATGCATTTCAGAAATCTTAACCAAAAGGTCATGTTGATTAAGAAGACTGAAGAGTTAGCTAGACAACTGGAAAGTTCAAAGTTACAGATAACATCTTCATCTTATACGGATGAGTTTAAAGTGCGTGATGATCTTATGGGTTTGGCTATTGGTGTTCATGGCACTAACATCCAACAAGCTCGCAGGGTTGATGGTATAACAAATATTGAATTAGATGAACATACAGGCATATTTAAAATTTACGGAGAAGTAAGTTAACCTTAAACTCAATATTTCTTTGGTAATTATTTATATTTGTTGACATAAAATTAATTTTTAGAATAAAGAAGCAGTAATGAAAGCACGAGGAATTTTAGAATATAAAGAAGAATTTTTACAAGTTCCACGAGATTTCATAGGAAAAGTTATTGGTAAAAATGGTCGTAACATACAAGATATAGTTGACAAAAGTGGAGTGGTAAGATGATTTTAATTTTGTATTAAAAATTTGTTGAATGCAAATAGTGTATTTTTTACGCATAAATTGTTTTACTATTTGTAGATCAGAGTAAAAATTGAAGGTGATAATGAGCCACAACCTACCATTCCCCGTGAAGAGGGTCAAGTTCCTTTTGTGTTTGTGGGCACTGTAGAAAGCATCTCTAACGCTAAAGTTCTACTTGAATACCATTTAGAAAACCTTAAAGTATTTATTCAATTTATTTGTTTTTAATTTTAATTATTTTACTTACTTAATTAATTTTGAAGGAACTTGAACAAATCAGGCAAGAAAAAATGGGAATGGAACAAGAATTACGTAGTATTCACAGTACTGGACCATCTTACCCACACCATATGATACCCAATTACACTATGCAAAGGCGAAATGACCGGTAAAATTTATTGAGAATTTAAAATAATACTATTAATAAAAAAATTACTTTTAATTCAAAAAGTTGTGATTGGATTTTTAATCTAGTTGAAAAAAAAAATGAATTAAATTTTATTAGATTTTTTTTTTTTTACATCATATTTTGTTGTATGGCCTACTCCAAATTCTTTTAGTTATTGCAAATAATTAAATGATGATATGAAATGCATGATCAAATATATTTATATTTTAAAATAAAATTAATTTAGTAAAAAAATCAAATATGTGCTTAAATTATTGTATTTATAAATAGTGCCTTATACACTGAGTAAATATGTATACATAGACATTTTTTTAGGGGGCCTTCGTCTCTAAGTTATTTTAAAATTTAAAATATATTTGTTATTTTAGTAAGTGTGTTATACAAGTTTCAGTGTACACAAGTAGTATCTTGTGGACTGATATCAATTATGAAAATAAATTTGAATTCTCATTTAACTGCTTTGTATCTTACATCATCTTTTACAATTTAATTTTTTTAGTGGACAATTTTCAATCATCAATTATTTTTATTTTTACAATTTTATAAAATAGTTTTCTTTAATAAAAATGAAACTGAAAATAGGTAATGTAGGACACAAAAAAGACTTAATTAAAAATTAAAATCTGTTTACATATTTGTTATATATTGTTGTTCAGTTCACGCAACTGGACTCTAATGGAACTCTCTAAGTATGTTTACTATAAAAATTAGTTTTTTGTCCTAAACCACTGATAGACAGACATATTATAAAGTGAAATTAACATATTACTGTATTAAATTTAATTTTACTCATTTAATTTGGGGTATTTGAAAGAAGTGTAATTTTATTTTAATTATGATTCAAGTAGTGTTTAAACATGTGATTTCGACATTTCTTATTTGAAAGGGTTGACTAGAAATTTTTATTTGAACATGAGCAAAATTTATAAATTGTAAAATGTATTTGTTAATTTATATTATTCTATAATTGTATAGTAATTTTAATGCTGACACTGAGAACATGAACAATGGCATGGGTAATTCTATGGGAAGAGGTAATAGTAGACCTAGAGGAACTTCTAGTCGAGGTCGAGGATCAAGACATGATTTTTATAATAATAGTAAGTTTTTTTTTTAATCTATATTTTCCTTTTTATTTTTTTTCATTAATCCACTATATTTATTGTCTAACATAAATTAAAAATATATGTATATTAATAACAATTAAAAATAAAAGAGATTAAATAAGTCATTTTTTTTTAATAGGCAACAATAGGCAACATCAGGATGGAGTTGACGACAGACTACCACCTCCTACCCAACGTTCTAACCAATATCAGTATAACCGATCAGGTGGTCAAGGAAACTTGTCTAGAGAACGCCGTGGCGGTGGTGGTGGTGGTAGTAGTAGTAACTCGGCTCCTAGAGGCAATAGAGGTGGTGGAAACAGACGAATGGATGACAGAAGGAGAACTGCTGATGATGAAAATACTATTCTTGATAATGCTCAAGACAGTGGTGATAGAGGTAATAATATAAATAGGCGATAATTGTTGTGCTTTTGTTTGTTTGTTAGAATGATTGTTTTCAAGTGTCGCTTTTAAAAAAAAGCAAAAGTAGATTATTAGAATAAGACTTTGGAAGGTGTTTGTAGATTTAGATTGCTTTGTTTTTATTTTTTTCGCACTTGGCTGACAAAATTAATACTTTTTTAATTCTTGAATAATAAATTATGAATCCAGTGCAACATGGTATAAAACTTGAATTTTCATTAGTCATGACCAGTTAAATAATTATTAATAATTAAAAATATTATTTTATTAACTTTTTTGGGGAATATGATAATGTACTTGAAAAAGTCTAAATAATTGATATTTGTCTACATAGATATTGATTATTTATAACTTAAAGTAGATTGAACTTTTATCATCTAAACTCATTAAAATTGATATCTGAGATTCTAATCTAATTTGAACATCTTAATCAGAATTAATAAATATATGTACCAAAGTATGTCATTTCTTTAATGTGTTAAAAACAATTGGAAGTTTAAATAAATGTGTTGTTCATGTATATGTAATTCTAAAAATGTATGTTGTAATGATTGTCTATTTAAATATCATAATATTATATTTTATAATATATTGATACTGAAAAATATGAGTATGTGTATATTTTTAAGAATTTATGTTACAAATTATTATATTAATTTTAATTTTTTGGGTATTGTGATTAAGTTAAATATATTTTTTTATATTATAAAATTTTTTATTATTTTCATTAATTCAGTACACCAGTATCATCAGTAATAATGAAATTTTAATCTATTTTATTTGTTTTTGCTTAAGTCAAAGACTTCAAGTTTTTATCTTGCATTTTTAGACATTTATTGAATGATGATTCTAGATTAAAATGTCTTGGTATCATTCAAATTCTAAATTCTAGTTCTCAGTTAATTTATATTAATATATTATTAAATATAAATAATATAAACCACATCATTTTAATTATTTATATAAATAAATTAACTAAATTTCTGGAAAAAAAAACTTATCAATTCATTTATTATTACTATATAATTATTATAAATATCTTTCAATTCAATCCTACTTTAAATAAATGTATTGTAATATAAATTAATTGTATGTATTTTTTTTCAATGTAAATTGAATAATATGTTGATATTATTTCAATTTTTATTACCAGTGAACTATTAACTGAATCACCTAGCAGAATATTTTTATTTTTTATTATATATATTTTTTTATCTTGTATCTTACAATTTTTTGAATAATGATATTAATATTGGGTAATAAGAACTCTAACAAAAAATTATACAATTTATAGTATACCTTAAAATCAACTGTAAAATAATATGGTTCATTATATTAATAAATTTTATGATGAAATTAATTCATTATTAATTATATTTTACATTATTTTCATCTGTACTTAGTTTATTTGCTGAATATTTAATTTTTACTCTTAAGGTATTTGAAACTATGATAAAAGAAAAAATTCTGAATATCAAGTCTATACTTTCTTAAAATAATGTTATATAATTAATAGTTTCTAATTTAAATCACTTTCATATAAATATTTATTTATAAATACATATATTTTTACTATTCTTTTTCTATTATTTTATTTTATTTTGCGCTAGAGTCTGTATCTAGTGTGGACGCGCAAGCACCAAAGTCAAAAAGCAGTCAAAAACGAAGAAATCGCGCCATAGCTGCAGCTCAAGGTGAATCATCAATCAATTCTAAACCCATTGGTAGTAGTAGTGAAAATGCTAACGAATGTAAGTCATTTTTTAACTTTAAAAGCTTGTAAATATTAAAAGCACGGATCGACAATTTTGTGTTGCAAGGATTATACAAAATAATTTGTTTAATTGTTTTTGAGAAGACACCCAGTGGCCATATGACGAGTACCATGTTAATTTTACAGTTTTGCTTGATTATTAATAATGTGATAGTAGTTGTATTATTAATATATTGTAGATATTAGGTTGAAGTAATTTAGTGCATGATTTCTAATATTATATAACAATGATGAACAACCATTGTATTAAATAATGAACCTAATATATTTAATCAAACTTCTGAACAAAAGCACATTTAATAATAGTACTGTAGTAAATTAGTTATTAATTTATTTGCTTTTAGATACTTACATTTTTTTGTATTTTAGAATATTGACCACTAATGTGTAGCTAAATTAACTACTGCATTATAAACTATTAACCTTTGAACTAATCATAAAGTTTTTATTATACAGGGGTATTTGACTTCGCCAAAGAAAGTAATGGTGAAACAACTAATCCGCCTCAGTCCAACACTACCAACAACGGAAATGCGAATAATACTAATGCAAACAATGGAAACAACAAACAGGCTAAAACTCAAAGATCCAAGGGTCAACAGAACAAGTCTCCAGCAAAGAACAAGTCAAACAACCCAGCACCAGCTGCTAATGGACAGCAAGTCATTGTAAATGGCTCGTCCTCTGCACCTGATGCCGATTCTGCCTAAAGTTTTAAACCTCTAATAATACATCATAACATCTTTTAAAGAAACATTATTCTAATTTATTGTTTCTAAAAAAAAAAAATAATAAAGTAATACTCATGTGGAATAAAGAAAATTCAAACCACTCATATTTCATTTGAAATATTAAAAAAAAAAAATTAACAACAGATAGCGTCTTTAAAAATGCGTGGGAAAAAATGTAATCGTATTAGAATTCTTTTCTGCACTTATAGATATTTTATATTTTTTATTTTCTCAATAAATTGTCATGTACAAATACAAAAAAATTTAAAATCTGCTTTCTTGAATTGATGAATGCATGACCCATAATTCTGTAACAACAAATTAGGTTTCTCTTGGAAAACCTTTATATTGAGTTTTATTAAGTGTTAGAAAAAATAGAAATAAAATAACTATGTTTGTCAACAATTAAATGGGCTTAATATATTATTTTCTAACAAAGTAAAATTATTAAAAAAAAACTATTTATTTATAAATATATTTTTTTCTATTAACAGTGTGTTCTATATTATTTTGTTTGAAATATTTATTTCAAAAAAAGAATTTTCCCAAAAACGATTTTTGTGAAGTTAATTCATTACTATGTCCTTATTTGTAGAATTTTATAATACAATTTTCTTATAACCTATATAAATTTTAAAAATATATGATAATATTATTTTGCAAAAGAATTAAATTTATTATTATTATTACTATTATTATTATTTATTTTTTTTTTTATTGATATTTATACATTATAATAATAAATACAGTAATCATTAATAATGAATTTATTTATATTTAAACAGAAACATAGTGAATTAGAAATATTACATGGCAGCAATTGACATTAGTTAATGTCAATAACGTGTACGCAAAACAAAAAGGTAAAAAATTAAAAAAAAAAAAAATTGTAAAACGAATAGTTTTTAATCCATTTATTCTCTTGTATTATGCAAATATGCATTTATTTTGCGTACACTATTAAACAAATCCAACTCAATTGGTTTTGTTTATTATTATAGGTATTTATTTATTATTTTTTAAAACTAATATTAGTAGTTCTATAATGATTAAATAATTATGTTAATAGCATTTTTATAATATATGAATTAATAGGTGTGCAGTTCAAATAAAACTGGTCATTAGACTACCATTTATTCAATCGTAGCTCACGGTTGACATGTCTGTACTAAATATTGTCAATGTTGTAAGAGAGATAAACATTTGATTGTGTCTTATATATGTAAAACTTATCTGCGAGTAGAAGATCACTCATATTGTCTTAAATGTCTAATTATTATGTCTCACTACGTGAATGAGTAATTCTGGCACCTTGTTTTAGTGGATTCTGCTGCAATCGTCCAGCATTATAATATTGTGACTTTTTTTTCATTGATGTATACATATACATATACATATATATATATATTTAATATGGTCATTATAAATTATACATACCTATTTCTTATATATATTTATAAATGTATTTAAATGATATACATGTATACTATATATGTATGTATATGTATTTATATAATATATATACATATAATTATATAAGATTAAAGGTAATATACATCCTCATAATATACTATTAGTTATATAGTATAATCTAATGAAATACATTATAAATTTTTTTTTTGCATAATAAATTGTACATTTTTGAAATAATTTATATAATATTTTGTAGTTTCATTTTGTTGCCTTTATACTGAATTCACCTAAAATTAACATTTTAATGTTATAATTTGTTATTACTTTGAAAATAATTCAAAGATATTAATACTTTAAGAATACTGTTTTACAGTACACTTAAATAATACAAATCAATTACAAGGTAATAAATTTAACAAATACTAATTACATTATTATCTACTTTGCTAAGTTTAGTATATTTGTAGTGCATAGAATAGAACCAAAATGGCCAAATCCTCATAAAAGCAAGGTTCTTGTAAATTAATTAATAGACATTTTTCTTGGGAATGCTTCCTTCAAATTATCCATCAACATCTGAAATATGTTCAAAATGTATCGTTTAGACAAGAATCATATAGATTGAATTATTATGAATTTGTAATTTAATAAAATATTACATAAAGCTTCTGATAAAAGAATAAAGTTAATGCTTAATGAATTAATTTTAACTTATGAACTTTAGAATAGGCTAATATTGTTTTTTTCAAAATTGGTTTGAATGTTTCTTTCCAAAATTATTTGATAACAACGTATTCAAATTACAAATTAGACCAAAATTTTAAAACTTAAGTATGACACCCTAAAATAAAATTTTCAGCGAGCTTGTGTATATGTGATAATGCCTTATACAGGATACATATTTGTAAATTGTTTGGTAGATTACAGGTCTGGATTACTAAATATTGTGGTCTTGGACAAGTTGTCAACAATAGTCTCTACCAATAATAAAATTCCGTACCTGTAAATCTTCCAAAAATATACAACTCTAATGTAATGGTTTTGTTTAGTTAAAATGTGAAACTAAAATCTTAAAACGATAAACAATTGGCAAAATACTAGTAAATAATTAAATTTTTAGATACCATATATACATATCAATTTCGTAATTCATGGATTGTCTGGAAAATGTCAATGCAATTCAATCGAAATTGCGTATAGTAATCAGTAATTGCCAACTCTTTTACTTTTTTACCGCATTTGCTGAAATATTAATTATAATAATTCATTATTATTATGTATCACTTGTTTCAAAAAACAACTAGAAAGATCAAAATTCTCACTAATTTCCAAAAAGCTGAACAACAGATCAATAATTTTTCATAGGAATAGTTGAACATAACCTTACTACAATAATTGAAATATTTAAGAAAATAGGGACCTTTCATCGTAGTTTTCTTAAATTTTTTATAAATTACATGTATCAAATTATAATAATATGATAATACAGTTTAGAGTTTACTATTTAATCAATTAAATATTATTATTATTAATATTTCGTCCCCTGAAATTAGTGATAAGGGATCCCTATTTATTATATGACGTTTGTAACACGAACAAATATTGTTTTTGCATGGTTATTTGAAAATATTTTTGATGGATGGATACATAATTTTTTACTCTTGTGGACCACGCTCTCCTTGCCTCATCCCAATAAAGACTTGGATAAATATTAAACTTTTAATTTAAGGCAATCACAGACACACGTGCATCCATGTACTCGTAATGTTTGACGTAAGTATTGTATACAGGTGAGTTGTGAAAACAACATTACGTTTGTTAACATTATATAACTAGATATGTAATGTGTTAGTGTTAGAGTAGTTGGTTGAGTGATGTAGTGTGAGTGTACCTAACTTTAATGTCGATCGTAATTCGTACTGTACCTATCTAAGAAGCATATACCTACCTAACGTGCCTATTTATATCAGTCATTGAGTATTATAAAATTAATCGCCCGTGGAAAATTACCTTTTACCCGTCGGACGTAATGTAGGTACATAATGACAAATGACAAAATCACTTCTACTTCCGAAATTGTAATCCATCACGGTGCAGTATTTTCTAACTTTAACAGTAACAATTCTAATAATTATGAGTCGTTGTTTTTATATTACGAGTAGGTACCTATATCGAATTTATACGTATACATTCCAACTGTACCCAGCAGCTGTCAACCGACCAATTCCGTGTTTCTGTATACCTCCTAAGTCGTAACAGTTGTCTACCTCCCGGAGTTCACGGTTTAAGATTCGGGATTATTAGGTTCGAAACATTTTTATTTGAAATTCGTGTTCGGTAAAAATAACGCATTCCCGTGGAGCTCCGGTATGGTCGAATAGCGCACACTCGGGGAAAGTGGATTCGCTTTTAAACAAGTGCGATACGGCTGACGAGCGGAGTAGTACAACCAACGCACAGTGGGACAAATTATTAAGGTTTTAGGCGGTCGAAAATTGAAAATTTTAGTGTCTTAATCCGCGACTATAAGCTGCAACAGTGGCGGCTTGAACTTTTTTTTTCTTGACTCACATTTAATATTTTTACACCACCCACCCTCTAATCAGTAACCTACTATTATGAGTAACGTTAATCGTTATCTTTCATCGATAATTTCTTCGAATTAACAAATATAATATTTATATTCCATTCTTTACACATGCGGGTACCAGGGTACGACGTCACTTAACCTAATTTTGGCTGTTATTGTACGACTTACGATGATACACATATAGAGCTAAACATTATATTTCTAATTGAATTACCAACTTTAGAAAATTATTCAATCTACATTTCCCAACCACAGGACACCCATCCACCCACCCATTAATATTTCTATGAATCACGTGATTCAAATATACCTCCTTCGAGCCGCCACTGAGCTGCAATAGTTGTTGCCACTTATCTCACGATACCAAATATATCGCAATATGCGATAATCATTAACTAATGAGCCGATAAATGTAGGTACGGTTCACAAAAATGTGTGCATTTCATACATTCACACCGTGTGCACGTGTACCTATTATACATTTTAGTTTTCTTTATTGAATATTATACAATTTGTTTTGGAGTTTTGTGTGTCAAAAATGGATCGACATATAGCACCAAGTAAGTGTATTGATTAGTATTTATACCATGAATTAAAATTTACAAATATGAATGTATATCGTGCAATTAAAGAAATTATACTTTTTTTATGTATATAATTGAGTAGAAAAATTATTTAGGGGCTCTTAGAGGTATAGCAATTATTATTCGTTTGATGCATATTCATATTTACTGTATGAAAAGTTGCGCGAATTTGCCACTTTTTAAATTCCGATTTTATTACAATAATTTTTTTATTTTTTCTTATAGATAAAACTGACATTGCAAAAAAAGGTAAAAACCGTTGTTCAATTGAAGTATTAAGAAAATCTGTATCTGCTTTACATACAAGTTCTTGTGAGGTCCGCAGTACCTTGATCATGTATTTGCACAATAAACTTGGTGATGAGTGGGATTCTTATGAGGACTTTGAAAAATGCGTTAAAGGGAAAATTGAAGGATTTTGTAGTACAGTAAAATTAAAAATGGAAAGAATCTAATCGGTGTATGTCAAAATTTTTAATTAAAAATGAAAAGTTGCTACAATTAGAATCTATCATTCCATTTATAGCAAAAAATGAAATAGGCCGCCTACCATCAACAAGTCGAGGTAGGCCAAGTAAATCTTTTTTTGATTTAAGTGAACGTTCAAAACGTAGGAAAACCGAATATTTAATGAAAACAACAACAAGTGAGGTATTGGTTTGTGCTGCGAAAAATACTTTGTACTCCGAAGGGAAACGAGCAGCTGCTCGAATGTTGTCACAAATAACTGAATACTCTCCTCGTAGAGCAATTAAAATTAAAAATATATATAAAAATAGTTCTAAAACTGTTATGCCTTATACCGAAGATGAGGCTCTAGCTTTTATAGTTGACACACGCATGACGAAAGATGCTTATCAAATAGCTAGACTTGAGGCCAAACAACGTGGAGCTAATATTTATCATCGCATTCGTTTGGCAAAAGAAAGATGTTACCCTGAATGTATAGAAATTCACGAAGAAAATTCTTCTGTTCCACTCCAACATTTGTTAGATCATACACTAACTAGGTTATTTGAAACATTTAAATTTGATAGTAATATGAATCTTGATGAAGTGCATAAAGACCTTAATTTTTTATGCAAGTGGGGTTGTGATGGAAGTTCTGGTCATAGTGAGTACCATCAAACATTCAACGAACAAAATATAACAAATTCAAGCGTTTTTTTATTTTCTTTGGTCCCATTGCGACTAACCGGAATTTCGAAAATTTCAAAAAATAATACAATTGTATGGAAAAATCCAACACCTTCGTCCACGCGTTATTGTAGACCAATAAAATTTATGTTTAATAAAGAGACAGTAGAAACCACAAAAAATGAAGTGCAAAAATCGGAGAAAGAAATTGCAGAACTAAAACCTTTAAAATTAAATATAAATAATAATGTTGTGTCTATTAGTTATACAATGGTTATGACGATGATTGATGGCAAAGTAATAAACACTTTAACAGGATCTTCAAGCCAAGCTTGCTTTATTTGTAAATGCAACCCGACGAATACGAACAATTTAGACCAAATGCACAAATTTCAAATCAATGAAGATAATCTTAAGTACGGTTTATCTACATTACATGCCTGGATAAAGTTTTTAGAGTGCACTCTGCATATTGCATATAAATTAGAATCGGCTCCTACAACAAAAAGGACAACTTTTGAACAAAAAAATTTAATTTCAGAAAAAAAAAGAAAGAAATACAATCTCGTCTTTGGGAAGAGTTAGGCTTAAAAGTTGATAGAGTGGTTCAGGGTATGGGCACATCAAATACGGGGAATGTTGCTCGAAGATTTTTTTAAGAACCCGGAAAAAGTCTCAGAGATTACAGGAGTTGATGTTCGTCTAATCCATAGATTTTCAATAATATTAGCAGTGATTTCTAGTGGTCATGAAATAAATTATGAAAGATTTGATGAATATTCCAAAGAAACAGCTAAACTTTATGTAAAGTTATATAATTGGTACCGTATGCCTCCAAGCGTGCACAAAATTTTGATACATGGCTCTTTAGCGATAAAATATGCCCTTGTTCCCATCTAGACAGTTATCTGAAGAAGCACAGGAGTCACGGAACAAAGACTATATACGATTCCGAGAACACCATCCTAGAAAATCTTCACGTATTAACACAAACACAGATTTATTTAACTTCCTTCTGATAACATCTGACCCAATAATAACTAGATTAAGATCTCAGATTAAAGTTTCATCAACTAAATTACCTCCAGACGCAATATATTTATTGAATATTGAAAGCACCGAAGATTACGAGTCTAATGAAGAAGTAGCTGAAAGTAATAGTGATTAGACTTAATTTTAAAGTTTGTTAGTTGATTAATTAAATTATTAAATTGTTTTTTTTTTTTTAAGATTTGTTTTGTATTTTTAAATTTACTCTAATTATAATAAATAATAAATAACTGAACACAAAACACAAAACAAAATATAATTTTCTGTTTTTGACCGCCTAAAACCTTAATTTGTCCCACTGTGCAACGCCGATACCATGGCTGTCAGTTCTTTCAAACATCGCATCGCCAGAAATCAGAAGGAATGAAGCATTAGTAAGACTATTTATTAAGACCGATGCCTACAAAAACTCAATCATCTACAACAGTGGTTTCCAACCCATGGGCCGCGAGCAGCATGGTACTGGGCCGCGAGCCATTGGTATAATATTAAATATTTTATATATATATATATATATATATATATAGGATTTGTTTTACCTAAAGGATTTGATCCTTTAATGACCACACATTAGCGGATTTCCCAGTGGACTTGATCCTCCGAGAACCAAATCCGTCAAAAAATCCGCAGGCTAATAGTTAATCCGTTCGTGTGCGGAGCCAAATTGCGTCGTTTTCATAAGATTTGGTCCGTAGGCCTAGATCCTCTGGTCTTTTAGCAAGTCTTCAACTTATTTTTAAGTGATGTGATTGAACGTGATGTGAATATGTGATCAAAGTGATTAAACGAACTTTTTTCTCAAACAATTTGTTTGCATTGTACATATTCACGAACCTATAACTTACGATGAGTAAAAAAGTATGTAAGAAAAGGGTGAGCGGAAAAAAATATAACTGTCGAAATATATAACTATATTTCAAAACGAAAAAAATTGGATTCCCAACAGAAATATATTTAGCCATATGACACTACTCCGTGAATTGAATTGTAAATTGTAAAAAAATTGTAAAAATGTTAGTTAATTTTTTTATAGGCGAATCAATGTCAACAAAACGTTATATTGATATCAACACCACTACATAGGTATTTTGTGAAATTAATCTCCTCATTTCATAATAAGCGCGCGTGTATTGGTTTGTTGTTTGTCATGGGCTGTTCAAAAACAAAACACAGCACAACCACTCATATGAATTTGCGTTTTTTGTTACCGTAAGCACAACAATTTAATCGTGCATCTTTTTTTGTCATCATACAATATTGGTCAAAATATTATTGGTGTCGAAAAACAATTGAAGATTTTGCAAGATCAAAAGCGCTACGAAAATTATTCGTTTAAATGACGTTCGTTTTTCTTCTCTTAAATATTTATGTTATAATATTCATTTTTCACCATTTTTTCTTTCCTTTGTCGACGTTTTATTCGCTATTTCGTAAACGAGAAAAATAAATTAATACAATTTACAATTCGCTTTGATTATGTATTTTGTTATCGTGGGTACTACTAAAAGTACGTACAACGTACAGTATTCCATGGCACTCGATAGATTTTTATACTGCGTGATATTATTATCAAATTACATGTATTGTAAGTTTTCTCGTGGGTAAGAAAAATCGCTACTATAAAAAAACGGCGAGAAGATGGGGCGTAAAAAAAAAAGTGTACCCGGAGCAGCAAAATTCTAAATGCGCCACTGAGAGTAGCACCGCAGAAGTGTTATACTACGGTCGGAGTCCACGGTTCGATGAGGCCGACAACCGACGAGTTCGTCGTGTACACGTCCGCGTCGCGAGTAAATTTTTGATGTACTATCATGTACTGTGTACGATTTCAAACATTTTAAATGGCGAAGATAACACTATCAAGACAGAAGAAAACTTAACGCCCGGTGATTTAACTTGTTTTAAATGCGCACCTATCACTTCGGTAGACGTTGAGCGAAGTTTTTCCAAATATAAACATTTTTTGACAGATAGACGACGTTCTATGCACTTTGGAAATATTTCGAAAACAATGATTATTCAGTGTAATGCACATTTGAGTAAGTAAAACGAAATACATTTTACATTAGTAAAAAAAATGAATAATAATTTAATTTTTCAGATCAAATCAACCATACAAGAAAAACACAATACAACTATGTACCTACATAAATTTGTATTTAAATTATTCATCAATTTTGTTTTGATTTTAAGTTTTTAACATTTTTAACAAATATTATTTACTATTTCATAGCAGATTAGATGTTTTGAGCATATTTTTACATTTTTAGGAATATATTAATATTATTGCGCATATTTTGTATATTTTTTTAGCCATATAGCGACGTTTTATCAAGCATATTTTAATGCGTATTTCAAAATTTTTTACGGCATATATCATAGTTTTTTGGAGCATGAACATCCACCCTTTAGCACACACATTACTAATTACACAAGCATATAAAAACGTACTTGTTTTTCGTAAACTCTGGTTCCTACACGAACGCTGATCGAACCTTTACGTCCGTCTACGTACAGTAATACAACGTATTCTCAAAAATATCTAATAATAATAATAATAATAATAATATTTGGCGACGTACTCTCGTGCCCGTCCGGATTGGCCCACGAGTATATTGTACGAACACAGAGTAGTATTGTTATCGTGTACAGGAGTGTGGATTTTGTCGACTGCAGATTTGCCGGATGCCTTTATTTCGTGGGACACGTCGCCGTCACCGTCGTGTCCTTCAGACGATTGTTTAGATATAATATACACACGTATGTAGCGCTTTTATTTTTTATTTTTGTTTTTTATTTTTTATTAATCAGTATCTCTCCGAAGGATCGACCTACAATATACCGATTTAATTATTATATTATTATATATCGCATTATGGGCGAGTGTGCGCGCGCGCGCACGCGTTTAGCGGCGGGTATGGTTAAAGTGATTAGGTGAACGTTACGAGAAAGGCAATCATCAATCCTGCGATAGGATGACGTGCATTGTAATTTGCGAACCATTACAAATGCACCGAACCATTCAACCGACGACGGAGATTATTATAAATAACGTACATTACGAATTTCCCTATACACATACACATAATATATATATGATATACACGCACTACAGACAGAAACGCCCGGACTCCAGTATATGAGTGTGTGTGTGTGTGTGTGTGTGTGTGTGTGTGTGAATGTTATACTTTATAGTAGTGCTCGCGCGTTGAAACCTCAAAGACCGAGCGCGACTTCGGGGCGATATATATGCTTCTTACAGTTCTGATCGCTGCGGTCGATATCGCATTAAACGTTATAATATTTCCACTATTATTATTATTATGATTTCGGTGCGCCTTGTGTCTTTATGCGTACCTATAAGTATGCGCGCGTGTGTGTATCTCAACACGTAATCTTATACGAATCGTACACGATATGGATTTTTACGAATCTCACGCGGCCGGTACCCCGCGCGCGGTGAAATCTTGAACGCTGCCGTACCGAAACTGAGATGCAACGTTTTAGATCATAAATCACCAGATGATCTATATAGATTTTGATATTTCGCCGACGTTTTCAAACGCGTTTCGCGCGGCTGCAGTTGAGAGTTCGGACCTGTCGATTATACGGCACGATGACTCGTGGTTTTTGGAAAAAAAAAAAAACGTACGGCGATCAGTAATAAATCGAACCCCGTCAGTAAGCGTTCTCAGGATTTTTCGCTGGGGGGGATACGAAAATTTATTTTCTATATCTGTACACCGATCGTTATCGAAACAAATTGAAATGATAACGATTCACATAATATTATTCATTGATTAAAATGTATTGTTTATACAAAATACTTAATTATCAGTCTACCCTAATAATGCCTCCATTAGTACTTATATTTTGGATTAAAACTATTTGGATCTATCCCCCATATCCCCCCCCGCGAGAACGCCCATGGACCCCGGAGAGGACAAGACTACGCGTCTCTACGCGCAGTGTTCACGAAACGTGCGTATTCAAAAGAAAAAAAAGGCCGGTTAGATGATTGAGGTGGAAGTTCATCCTTTGACACATCGGTCGTTGGACTAGATAACGGTTTGGGCGCAGAGAACCTCAGATGAGCCACTTTTACGATCGGCTAATAATAAAATATTATTATTTATTATAAATCGTGGGACAGTCGGTATATCGTTGTTTTCGGAAAACGGTTCTGAACGGAACTCACAAGTAATAATTTCTAAAACTATAGTTTAGTTTTCGAAAATATGAAAAACCTTTTGGCTTATGGTAAAAACGATAATTTTACCATTTTCAAGTTTCAAATAAAAAAAAAAGCATTCTGGAATAACGAATAAAATAATCCACGTCGATTTAACAGTAGCTATTTGTAAAAATGCTTCATTTCACCGTATTCACAGACACTTTTGACTTATAAATCAACAATTTTTGGAATCGTTTTATATGAAAATATAAATATAACTAGCGATGCACACAAAGAAGCTTGTGTGAAATTCGCAGTTTTCATAAAAATGGATTTTATAAAAACTTCGTCTATTTACTAGTATGTATTACCCCGTTTCTACTCAATTTTTAGGTATAGTTTTCCGGCACGTTCGGAAAAATTTTTGAGAACAAAGAAAAATGACCTTTCTAAAATACCGACCATCATATGAAATATGCAAATAGTATAAACTAAGATGCTGGATGAAAATTTGGACTTTTATTACTACACGAAAAAAGGATAACACATATAAATAAAAGAAAAACACCGTATAATTGTAAAATGAACAAATCACGATCGTTTCACTCGGAATCTGAACTTTAGGTACACGTACCGACAGGCAAGGTTGTACCTAGGAGAGGGTTTTTGGAGTTCACTATCAGAGTCGATACTAAAATCATTATAATATAATGATCCATCAAATGTATTTTAATTGGACATCTGCACGAATAAACATGAAAATAATTGACATTTAATAATATTAACGTGTTTTACAACGAATGGGACAGTTAGTGTACGTCGAGTACGCTCATTCCTAATGTGAGTGATTTTTTGCAACCACAAAACTTCAGCCACTACAGTGAGTTTAAAATTTTACTCTTACTCCTCTCGGTCGATTTTTAGCGTTTTCGTTGAAAGATTGATTTCCATAGGCCCCTGCAGTACGTATTTTTAATTTATGACCTTCGTCGCCCGAATCGGATCACTTTTTATATCCGTTATATGTACGATATTATAATGGCATGCAACGGGCTTCCTAACTCGTCTGCGCCGGTACAGTTTCCGTGACGAATACATAACAATACAAAAACCGAACGTGAACCCGATTCATTGGTTATGACTTTCGAGTTTACCTATGTATTTTACTCATATGTAATATAAAATTGATTTCATTCACCAATATCACTTTATTGGATTTCGCGTAAAACAGCAAAGAACAGTGTCTGACATCTAAATCATATTTATAATTAGGGTTCTTAATTTGAAATATTTCAATTGAAATATTTCAAAATTGAAAATGTCACTCATCTTGAAATATTTCAATGAAATTATGAAATATAAATTTTTTTTTAAATACATGACAATATGATGTTGGTAAATAATAATATGATATGTATTAGTCAAGGTAGATATATATATCTACCTTGGTATTAGTGAAATGTTATCAATCAGATTCTATCATTCCTTGATTATATATTTACAGTTTGACCATAATATAAACTAATAATTATTTTGTTATCTACGCACTGAATTTATAAAAATCTATGCGACACGGCGTATTGTGAAGGCTCCATGTTTTATACCAGATACTAAATAATAAAACATATTGAGTTTTATAAATTTTAGGTTGTAACCACGGTCTTACAAGATATCTTCTAAGACCGTGGTTGTAACTATTAATGATTTTTGGAGGTAGAAGAATTTTATTCACTTGATAATAGTTCGTTATTTCGTAACGATTATTTATTTATTTTTTCTTGTCTTGTGTTGTAAATTGTAATTTGCAAAAGAAATCTTAAGTGTCTAGTTACAAATTAGATACCTGTCTAATATTGTATTTTTTGTACTTATTTAGAGATAATATCATTTCATAAATAATTTTGAGAAAAAAAAAGTAAAATCTGTAATAGATAATTAATATCGATTTGTAAAAAATAAATGTATAGATAACATTCACAAATGAAAGGGTTGAAAATGAATAGTAAGTATGTTTTATGTATAAGTATAAATGTATAAGTGTATATAATTTGGTTCAGGCTATATTTAGGTATCACCTTTATACATTATAAATTTAGTAAAAAATTAAACACTATAGAACTAAAAGTAACATAAAAAAACATAGGCATTGGGCACTTTGTGCTTAAAAATTATTTATGTTTTCAATGTTTTCATAGAATAGAATAGATATACTACCTAATTAAAACGTTTTTTCTCATCTTTATAACATAATATAGCTGAATAGCTCTAATATGTATTAATTGGAAAACAACCCTTTTTTTTATTTATTTTGGGAAAATTTGTATTTTTCGTGTAAATATAAACGAACGAAATATTTCAAGAAAATAAATTTCATGAAATTTTAGAACCCTATTTATAATAAATAACAATATTGCATTGTGTTCGACGTTCAGTAGACTATAACATCGAAACGCGATTTCGAATAATACTTAATTGTAGTCGTTTTCGTTCAAAAATATGAACACTAAAAAAAATATGTTCGGAAAATTATAATTATTAGACGTTGGATTCTGTGAAATCGTTATAATAGATTTATACGTAACCGTAATTGGTTTGATTCGAACCGTGTCCAATGGTAAAACGAGAAATATCCGTGTGGCAGATTTATTGCGTATAACGCGCGCGCGCGCGCGGGTGTAGTGATATATTATATTATATTATAATATATTCACAAGTAGAAAGATATGACAATTAACATCGTGCTGCCGTCCACTCGATTCAAGTGCAAGATCCCAAAAGAATTCGCCTTAACCGACAACGAAGAACGGTTATGACTTGTACGCACAGTAGGCGTTATAAAGCGATGCCTCTGTACGAACATTGTTCACAGTGTAAATATCGTATTAACATACCTCGGTCATTTACAATAAATAATAATGTTCTTATACACTGCATACACCGTTCGTTTTGGCAGTCACGTTTTCACGGTTTTAAGATTTATTATTATTATTATTATTATTATTGTTGTTGTTTTTATTATTTATAACAGTCAACGATACGTTGCAGACCGGGGTTGGAAAATCAATACTAATTATTAATTAATAAATGCCAGTTGTGCGTGCATTGGCTTATTTATCTGGTCGTATTACATTAGTACATAATATTACACTCATGAGTGAGCACATTGCGTGTGTTTTATGATACTGCAACGATCTAATTCAACAATAATTCAACACATTCTGATTTTTCTCTGCGCGTTTTACACTATTCATCATATCGACTACGTCGCCATTGTACATCGTGCTTATTGTATGTTAGTTTTCGATATTAATTTATGCTTATTTCATTTTTTTTCTTTTAATCGAAACCAATGAAACTCAGTTATTACGAATGATTCGATAACTCGAATTTCAAGGAAAATAAAAATCGATTCGCTTATGTATTTTTCGGGTGTAACTTAAACACACTTCAGGGGACACGAAAAATTCGAGCTGTTAAGGGTTTTCGATTTATCGAGATTCTAGGTGTACATAATTATATACTATATTATATTAGCTGTGTATCATTAATCAAAAGTCATTATCGAAGAAAATTTCTTTAAAATAATTGAAAAATTTTCCCGATTAGATATATATATTTTTAATGTATTTCTATAATATCTGTAATATCCATTGATGATAAACACATTTTCGTGGTCCTTACGATAAAACAAAAAACAGCGATGTATTTGATGGTAAAGTTTTTGGATTTTAGTGCGTATCTGACTGATTTTTAGTTTTAATAAATTGGACCTCTTCACAAGAAGTCATTATAGTTATTAATAAAAAAAAAAAAGGTTTGTCTCGTAAGTACAAATTTCGGTATACCGATTTGACATTACGCGTATTTGATCATCTATAGGTGTTATAAGCGTAAAAGTTACCTACGGTGTTCTCTCCTTTCTCTTTTTTATTGTTCTCCATCCTTTTGAAAACCCTGGCTGCGACCACCGGACTCGTTTATACGTATCATGTGTATCGCGAATATAAAAATATGTATATAATTGAAAATTGCAAATTCGTATACAGACGTATTGTTCCGACGCGGGCGATCGAGAGCGAAATTTTCGCAAACGCAACAATAAAGAAAAAAAATATTAAATGAAAAACGACGACCGCAAATAATGAGAAGATTTCTATTTTGCGGTCGCGTGCGCGAGTGTGCTGGCCACGGTACCCGCAGACAAGTACGACGACGCGCCTTTTAGTACATAGAATATATTATATATGTATTATATTCACCGGGTGCGGGCGCTTGTGTGTGTGTGTGTGTGTGTGTCTGCGTGTACGTTTAATATATATATATATATATATATATATATATATATATATATATATATATATATATATATATATATATATATATATATATATATATAGGTATTATGTATTATATACGCGCGTGTCCCTTTATAGTGTATTGTGTTTTATTGTTGCGTCGAACGCTCGACCGAGCTATTTACGGCGGCGGCGTGACGGCGTTTTCGAGAACACAAACGCCAAATAATTGGTAGCTTCGTGTTATAATACACAGTGTATGTACATACATTTTTCACGTACATATATAAATATGTGTGTGTGTGCGTGTGTGTCTATATACACGTATAGACGCGTCTGGCGATGAATACGGACTTAAAAGTCGTGTTACACATAATATAATGCGTATATAATACACGCACACACACACATGGTATATAGTATATCGCCACGGCGTATATGACCACACGCGTCGAACGATATACTATACGATGTATATATGTATATTTATAATGAGCTGCATGTGAAAAGCAGGTCCTGTGCACGTGACGTGTGGGTAATGCGTGTAACGAGCAAAACTGCGGAATATTACCGATATACATACATATATTTATATATATATTGTTATATATGTGTAAATATGATTTTTTTTTTTCGAAAACACCGTGTGTAATAATACGTGTTGCACATGATATGTATATTATTATCATACACTGGGCGCGCGGAATCCGCTCGTCGTACGCGATCGCGTTCAGGTATACGGGTATCCGTCAGAGGTGCGTCCCGGAGACGCGGTGCCGACCGTCGTCGGAGAAACCGCGTGCACGGTGAATTATCGCCCGGCGCGTCTGGCCATGCCGAATAATAATTAATAATAACAACGACGACGACGACGACGACGGTAATAGCGCGTTGTTAATGGTGCGACACCGGGCGTCGTGTCTCGGAGGTGACGTCCGCAATGACACGCGTTCGGCCGGATTACACGGGTTTTCTCCGCCGCGTCCTTACCAAACACGCACGCCGACAATCGTTTCGTTTCACTATCGTTTTGGTTTCGGCCGCGGTTAACGACGTGTGTGTGTGTGTGTGTGTGTGTGTGTGTGTTTTTTCGCGTGCGTTACCTGCGCGCACGTCCGTGGCTAATACGGCAGCGGTCCGACAGTAGTCGTACATCCTGTATGTAAAATAGACCAGACGTTCGTAGAGCTCGACTTTGTTGTTGGTACGCGGGTTTTTTTTTTTAAATTTTTGTTTTTAATTCTTCTTAATAAAACTTCCTCCGAGCGCAAACGGGAGACCTGAAAAAAAACCCCTTCCCCCGGACATTAGGACTGCCCCAACGCAGCCGCGTTGTCTACATTCTCATATTAACTTCACCCCGAGCCTACCCTGTGACACTCGGCGTCGTCGGACTCGGCGGCGGACCGCGGCTTTTTCTCGCGTGCAGGTGTAATTGATTCGAAATGCTCACTTTTATACGTTTTTATATGCACGTCTAACCCGCGAACAATTTACGCGTACGCGTTTATGTAGAACTCCCGCCCTGGCTGGACCCGAGAAACGTTTATGACGTGATACACGGGCGTGTACGTGTATTCGGACTCGACGCCGGTGTGATTCGCACGGGTGTTAACCCGCACGGAAATACACGAAACAACCGACTAGATACTGACTCGTGATAAAAATCGACGTTACTAATCGTCATTTTCGTCTGCGGCCACCACAACCGTCGATGTTATCGTGCAACATAATATACACCTGTTTATTCGACGATTTATGGACGGACTTCCCGCCGCTATTGTCTTGTCCGCGGACCATTAGGACACGAAGGACGTACTTCCGTCGCCGTTACTTCTTACCGGCTTTTTTTATTGTGTTAAATTATCTATCAGGTCCAGAAACTTTAGAAATAATAACGATAACCGAGTAAACAGGCGTATAAAAGCGATTCATCGTTGTTTTCGAATTTCAAATACCGTACCTGTAAGTCGATCTCACCACGTCAACCGATCTCAAAATGAGAAAATTTTGTTTATTTTTTATTTTTAAATAATATCCAAAATCCATACCACTATGGCACAATAAGTAGATTTGAAAAATTATCTATATACGAGTACATACATTTAATTTAAAAAAAGATACGTCGTACCTTTAATTAATAACGTACTTGAAGCGTGAATATTTTGAGTAAAGCAGCCATTAGTAACACTTTCACATGAGATACTCTTGTTAATTAAGTTATAAAGATTTAATTATTTAATTAATTATTATTAGTTGTTATTATATTAGTCGGTTATTAGGTGACGATAAATCTCGACATCACTTCCGTTTCAACCGTCTTGGAGGGTTACCGGGGATTGTAGGATTAGCAAGATTTCTGACGGGAGGATTGGGATGAGATAGAGTCATGGAAAAGTTTATAATATTTTTTATCTTCTTCGTAGACTGAGGGAATTTTGAGGTCTGTATGTATGGTGAAGTTAGAGACATAGGAGGGGGCATTTAGTAATTTGCGAAGTGCAATGTTTCGAAATGTTTGAATTTTGTTTATGTTAGTTTTTTTTTACGTATCCCCAGAGCCATAGACCATATGTCCAGATAGGCTTTAGCAGTGATTTATAAATAAGGAGCTAAGTATTGATATGAGTGTATTTATTATTGTTGATGAGGTTTTTTAGTAGGCGTAGACGTAGATTTAGATTTGCTCTTTTGGATATTGAAATGAGAAAATACTAAATTTCTAAAATAATAAAACAAAAAAGAAAAGATTTAAACCGACCGAGCTACACCGCTCGCTGTGGGTTCGTATGGGCGTCGGTATTGATACGCGAAATAGACAACCGCCCCGTCTCCCCCCGGCATCGTTTCCGGAATCTAAAAAAATATCACTCGAAGTTTGCCGTCGATACCATTGTTACAATACACACCGACCAGCCGCTGACGAGACTTACGAAAAAAAAAAATCACGTGTCCGCGTGGAAGAAATATTATCAGCCTTTAAAATCTGATTTGTATCACAATAGAAACAACGATACGCGTGTGTGTACGATGTACGTGTGTACGTTACACGCGCGTGCGAGTGTACATATTGTTTACGTTGAGCTATTCACGTGTGCTCTATTATATGAGAATATAAAAAAAAAAAAACATCAAATTAGTTTATTGTAATGTTAAGTACACGTACGGTGGCGGTAGCCGGGCCGAAGAGGCGTTTAAAAAGTGAAATCCAGAGGTATTATATTGTAGGTATTTAGTATAACACGGAAACAATGGATTCGTGAACGAATTTTTATAATCGGAACTCGAATAATATGTGAGAATTGGAGCTCTTGTCTTGTACAGTTCATAAATACACATTAGGCCGTACTTTCAAGCACATGTGCAGAGGTTAACCACTGCGGAGACTTGGTGTGAAAACACTACGTGTATATATATATATATAAATATGTGAGCGCGCGTGTGTGTGTGTATAATACGTGAGTAAATGTATTAAAAATAACTCGTTTCAGAGAGATTTTTTTTTTTAAAAAGAAAACGAATACTGGAAGAAAAATTAAACAGGAAACGTATATCCGTGTCAACCCGTCGGGTTTTATATTAATATGTTTTCTGTCATTATTAATACGGCTACGACGATTATTATTACCTATACTTGGTTATGTGTGCGAGTGTGAGTGTGTCTCTGTTTACGTAAAGGTAGGTCAACGCATTAGAGAACCGACGACGGAGTGTCTTAAAAGTTACTTAACGATTTTTGATATTTAGATGTATGGTTATGTGATTAATGACAACCGGCGTTTATGCAATTTATGTAACAGCTGTAGCAGATAAATATGGACGTTGTTTTAAATCGAGAATTATTTTAGTTCTGGCATTGCTGTTATCATAATACTTACATTTATTTATGTATTGTGTTTTTGTTTCGAAAACTCAAACGAGTTTAATTAAAGTTACTGACCGTTTTTATGAAATTACTCGTATACTCTAAAAAAAAAAACAAAACAAAAACAAAAAAAAAAAAAACATAAAAATATATAAAAATGGTAATAAACGATTACATTTTATTGAGTGAAAATTATATCAAGATTATGTTATTTTACGTTTAAAAGTTAAGGTAGGTAGGTGCGCATTATGATTTTCTATGACATAAAAGTGATATTTTCATAGTTTGTTGTACAAAAATTACAAATGGTGAGCAACATTGTGTAAACTATCATTTAGACGGGGTGTATAGGTCTGAAATATAGTATATATCATATCAATTCAATTTCAAAACAATTTTAATATCAAATTTCATTGGAAAAAAATCTAAATTATATTTTGAACGAAAACAGAACTATATTTTTTAAACATTTCATCGTACCTATCTAGAAATTACAAAATGAATTTCTATACGAGTATTTTCAACACAATTACTTGTCTAAATAGTAAAATAACAAGCTGTGTTCGTTTATTTGAATTCCGTAATTGATATCCGGCGACGATAATTTTTTTACATTCAATTACACAAGTTTGCACGTGCTGAATTCTCAAAGCAGATACGAATATATGTGTTAAAAGAAAAAAAAATAGAAACGATAACAATTATTTTAACGATTAGTGATAACATAAAATCATAGCAGATTTTGAGATACTATAGTATCTATAGATACAATAGATAGTAGTATTTTGGAATTCATCTTTTATTAAAATTCCCAAGTAATAAAAACGTACTACTGAGTTAACATTAAAATAATTTTACCTTCCCTTTATAACATATATATATATTATACATATTTATGGTTAGGATTTATATGTATTTTATAGGTTGGATATGTAATTATCCTTTTAATGACTGGAAAGCAATTTACCACTGCTTTCAAATACGCGGTTTAAAATCACTCGCGGAATCAATTAGCTTAAACGCGCTAGTGAAAAAAATTGTCCCGTCCGCAGGTCCACACATCATCTCACTATACAAGTAATATGCGTTATTATTATTATTACTATTTTGTTTTTTTATACGAGCCGAAAAATTATAGACGTCGTAAAATCAAAAAGACGTTTTCGGCAAATAACACCGCACTCGCACGAAAAATAGTCGGGTACGTCCGAAGAAATTAATTTTCGCCAAACGCACGACGGCTCGTACGAAACGCGGATACCTCCTACTTAGATTATTTCAATAGGAACAATAATAATAATAATGATAATGATAAACAATCGCACAGCGTGTGTTCTAGTTAGCGACGTCGGTACAGTGGTTATCCGCAGCCACCTGTACGCGATGGAGAAATAAATACGATCGCGATTTACAATCGAACAAATAACGTGTCGTGTGCGCGCGGACGCCTTTAACAATATATAATAGGAGTCGTTATCGGATACATATGTGTAGGTAATTCAGGGAAATATATTGCTTTCAAATAATAATAATAATAATAAATAATAAAAAAATAGTTAAAAATTAGAAAAAAAAAAACAATGAAAAAATGAAAAAACCCGCGTTCGTTCACAATATTCCGCGGTGGTACTGTTTTAAAATGATTGTTTTTAATGAACCTTTTTTGTTCTCGGTACCTACCTCATCGTCCGTCATTATTATTGGAAATGAAGTATCCGAGCGAGCGCGCGCACAATACACGTGCAGTTGTTATAGGCAGGCGTGTGCGTAAGTACGCGTCGTATCATACGGTGTGTGGTATAGTACGTTTTGTTAACTATGAACAACAGTTATGACTCGCGCCGCGAGATAACGAATGGATAATATTATTCATGACTTGACCTCCAAACGGAAATAATAATAATGCACTTTACGAAAATGTAAAATTAAAGGTTACACGTGCGCGCGCCCGCGCCGGGGAACAGCGAGGAACGAACCCGCGAATCGTTCGTTCAGACACGCGCGCCGCGTTGTCGTGGGACGTACCTACGAATGATAATCGATTCGTAAAAACAAACCTTGATTCCCCGACAAACAATTATTGCAACACGATAATAATCAATTCCGTTTGAAAAAGAAACGAAAAACACACGTTGATTTATTCGACAGGCGTTAAAAAAAAAAAAATAAATAAATAAATAGTAAAATCGTCAAGATAGGTACCGCTGCGGATAATAATGATATTTACGATTTCGACGGACGTTTTTAACGGATCGCGCTGCACGACGTCTCGTCTACCATTAAGACACGACAGTTTTTCACTGCACATCAGGCTCGTGTACCTAACGTACGCGACCGAGTCGTCCAGTCGATTCCACTCCGATAGACCCTGCGTCAGAGGCGGAAATTCGGTGTGAAAACTGGGGGGGGGCAGTAGGTTTTTACATATTACGATATTTGGTAGTTTGGTAACCTACCTGTTTTGGAAAAATAAAAATATTTGAAAAAATAACAATTAACTCTTTGTACATAATTTTATTTAATATATGTAAAGAAAATAAACGAATCAACTCCACATTTATTTCATACAAAATTCAATAAAATTCATTAAAAAAACTAAAAACAGAATATACCTAATATGTAAGTTCTCAGAACAGTCAGAACTCATTTTCTTCAATATAATGTGTTGGTTTTCATTTGAAAAACCATCAACTATTTGTCCTGATTATTTATCATTAAAGTCAATTGTTTTTCAATACTTTACACAGAAAGCTCGCCAGGAAGGAGGTAGCTAAGAACTCTACTTTAAATTTTTTTTTTGGGGGGTGGGCTTAGTCCCCTGAAGCGTCTCTCGATTTCCGCCTATGGCCTGCGTCGTGCATCGCTTACCGTCTATTTTTACACGTCGTGTGTCGCGTCCGAAAGTATATGTACACGGACGACGGTGGTTTTTTCAAAAATTTTCGTTTGCAAAAACGATTCTTTGTAACGCGCGGTACTATAATACTTAAGTGTTGTGTGACGTTACACGTGTATTTTAATTGTGGCTCGGAACCGTGCAAGCATATACCATATAGATACGCAAAATGTTGTGCAGACGGAGATAAATAAAAAATCCCGTTAGATCGGCACTGCAGATAGTATACGAATGCGTGCGAGCGCGCGCGCGCGCGCGTGTGTGTGTTTGTGCGCACACACGTACGAATCGTATATTTCACCGGTTCAACATAATTTATCAATTATCGGCGGACTACCTATTTTAATGTGGTTTTTCTAGCCGTCTATTCGACTGTGTTTACTTCTAATTTGTCACTGACATTAGCGGCAGCTAACCTAAGGTATGGATTTTAACGGTGCGCAATAATTTATAGGCGTAAATATCGTTTCGTCGCGTACAAGCGTTGTTTCATATTATAGAATCGTATTATGATTATTATTATTATTGCTATTATTATAATTATTTCAGGTGTCTATACGTATCGGCTCGGCGGTGCACGCGCTCGGCGTACCCAAGTATGAACGGGTGGGCGCGGGCCGCTGACCCACGGGTATGGGATGGGAATAAAACTATTGTGATTAGTTTACTATGTCTATATCGTATTGTATGGGATTGATGATTTGCATACTGCGACGACGGAGCGCATTACCATAATAATTTTGGCCTCGAGGTTTACCGCGCGATGAAGATGACTACGACGACACGATATTCTTAAACACGGTCGATTCTCAAAGCTCGTCGATATCTATGAAAAAAAAAAAAAATCATAATTTTATGCGAGATCACGCGAGATCACGCTATTTTAGCTGTGGCGAAGAGTTTTGAATGAGTCGCATTGACATCGTATTTTAACGTTTCAATCGTTGACCGTCCTCATTGTTGGTGATTGGCCATTAAAATATTTTAATCATCGAGAAAGTTGATTTATCATTTACATATATATATATATAACGAATTTCAGTTGGCGCGTTTGTACCATCTGGTCCTCTTCGAAAATTCCGGCGTGTGTGTGTACACAAAATGATCAATGTGTTTTGTACAGTCTCTTGCTCATTCGTTTGAAAACACGTCAATTTTTATATTCTTCGAATAATTCAATACGTCGACTATTATTATTTCTATTCACTCGTATCAGTTGTCTGCCAAAATATATATAACCATCCCCGAACTTTTTCCACCCTTCGCCCGCTCGTTACAAACCACTATTTCTGTGTGTAAAAATATCTTTAGTCCCATTACAATTTTTGTTTTTTTTATTTTGAGGACAATCACTGCAATTTATTCACTATAATTTCATTCAAATCGTTATTCAGTCTCGTCAACACGTGTATATTATTTAATATAGTTTGTTTTCGCACGTTTATTAATTTATTTAATTCGTACTACACGCGTTGACCGTTGTTTACGTACACGTTAAGTGTACCTATATGTGTACACCGTTCGCATTACGCTCAATTCATCGAGTACGTGTCCTGTATATTGTTTTAATGTGTCGTTTTGTCGGATCAGCCTCAGATATGAAACGAGTACGATTAATGTGTTCCGTTATAAATACACTGGACGATATTGTGCAACAGATTGGTATGAATATAAACGGAGGGGGAGCATTGGCCTTTTTTTTTTTTTAATTATATCTAATAGGTAACGCGGAGAATCAACAATGTGTAATGTACACTTCATACAATCAATGGTTTTACACTTCTTTGTACCGAATAACTTCTTCCAAATCCGCTTTATATGTGTGCCGTGATGTAAACGCAAATAAATATTACGATGATGTAGAGAACGAAGAGGTTTCAAAAATATCTCGCTATGTGTGTTGTACTCGGGCCGTCAATTTTGTTACGATAATTTTACCATCGACCGAATTTGATTTGGGATAAAGGATATAAATAAAATCCAATTAGCGGAGACAATACTAACTACGGTCATATTTTAATAATAACGTTAAATTATAAGTTTGGTTTGTCGTCGCTACACATCGATCGCAAACACGCAGAACATCAGACACTTCTTCAGGCCCCCCACATCATATTTTTGCCCCGGGTACAGAACTAAGTTCGGGCTCCTCTATCATAACAATACATTTTTCGAGATGAATTGAAGGACTTGCTGCAACGACCAGATAAATCCATTTTTTGAAATTTTTGAAGACAATGTAAATTTAGTTTAAAAATCATTATTTATGCTAAAATCCTGTGAACGAAATATATTTGAGTTCTATGCTCATTTATACATACATCTTTGAAGTAATTAGAATTGAAAAAAAAATGTTTGGTACTGAAATATTGTTGGTCAAAGTTGTAGGGAACATGCACTTATCTGGTTATTGCACCGAAAAGCTTATTAATTTTTATTAATTCTTAAATAAAGTCAATTTTGCTCTTGAATCTTGTAGCATATTTAACGCTATTTATTAAATATCAAATGACAGCTTATGTCTCTAAAAAAGTAATCACAGGAACCCTGTGTCGTCACTGCAGCAAATTACAAAAGACGATAAATCCATTTCTTTAAATAACTCCATCACTATTGATCAGATTTAACTGGTTGTTGCGTCTGATTTTCAAAAAAAAAATTTCTTTATACATTTCCGCAAAAAAGTGAGTTTTGGGAAAAAGTGGATTTATCTGGTTGTTGCTACAAGCCCTTCAATTACTTCAAGACCTTAAATATTAGTTTTATTTATAGATTATGGGAGAAGTTATAATTAAAAAATAAAATATCAACAAATTGATAGGTATCCTTTATAAATTGAAAACATGTGTAATATTATATACATTGTAAAAACTAAAAATGTATGTTAAAAAATAAAATCTTGAAAAAAAAGGTATGAAACATTTGTTAGGTAAATATAAAATAATGTGATTATTATAACTTATACTGTATAATAATTGAATGTATGTATGTATAGTTCTGGTAGTCTTATAAATCATAGTACTTAATACACATTATCATTTAAATTCTAATTTATACTTTCTATATTAATTAAATTTTGCTTTTCTTGCTTTTTTCTAAGCAAAGTCATGTATAATATCATCAGCATGTATTTGAAAAATGTTTCTATTATATATTGAAGTAATTATTTGCATGAACGCCGGGCCCCTCGAAAGTTCGGGCCCCAGTACCATGGGTCCATTTTACTAAGAGAATACTATTAGCGTCATATTTAAGATATTTTCTAAGCTCTCCCTGAAAATAAATAAATTAACCGACTTCGGAGCTATCCCTAATATGTATGAAATCCAATATTCGTCCAATAGAATACACGTATGCCCACACAAATACAAGTGAGAACTGCGACGAACAAAATTATTATTATTTCACATTGAACAAATTTGGTTAGTAAACGACACTAAACGATGGTTGAATTGATAACAGAAAGCATTAAAAAAAAAAAGAAAAAGAAAGCGGCTAAGGGAAAAATAGCCTATAGTTATTTAATAACCAGCATACTTGATGAAGTATTATTAAAAATTGAATAAACTTAAACGTGTTCCCACACGTGCTTTACCGCAAACTGTGTAGATTATAATAATGTTACAATGTACAACTTGTACAAGTACAATAATCTAAACAGCAGTAATCGGTTGAACGATCTTATTATCGATTGAATCACACTTAATTGTATTAATGACATAAAATGCTTAATATGCACTACCTGATCTATTGAAAATTCTACTGCCAGAGAATACTAATAATATTACGTTTACGGTAAAAAAAAAGTTTAGTACATTTGTCATTACGTTGTTCCAGTAATTCTATACCACTTTAAACCTTTTATTTTTCAATCTGAAATTAGTATTTACGATACTGATTTTTTTTATCGTTAAATCATTGTTTGAAATTTCAATATCGAGTTGGAAACACGTAATTGTGTTTTCGAAAATCGATTGATTAAAGTCATAAGAATGTGCGATTTACAAAAAGGTAATTACCATCATGTTAAACGAAAATTCGGTACATTTTATTTTGGGTTAAATTAAAATACTCGAATCAAACTAAGCCGATAACAATAATTATTTTCGTCTCGTAATAATGATTTTATATTATTTTTTTTTTAATACACTGTAATTATTTCTATACCTTACTATTTACTTCAATTCGCTAATTATAAATTTTAATTTACACTGCTTCAAATGTACACACTAATCGTTTCCATGTATAATAAATCAATTTTATATAAAAAAAAAAAAAACTCCAGTATTAAAAACGATTTAATTTTAATTGGTATACGATTTCAACTTAGACTATTCGCGTTGAGTGAAACATTGTATTAAATTGTACAATTAGGGTTTATACCTTGGTAATAAACTGTAAAGCGTGTATACATATAATATATGTTATATTATGCTTATTAATTATTGTGAAGTAACTGATTCAAATAAATCAATTACAACGTGTTTACAGAATCTTCAGAGGTTTTATGATATTTAATCATAGAAGCGTTTTATTAGCCTTTTTAGATTTTTAGTTTGAAGACTCGTTGGTAAACAGGTTAAGTTAACATTGAGTAATGGAAACTAATTTTGATAATTCACTTTTTTTTCTCTCAGAATGACGCTGGGAATCAGCCAAAGGTGATCAGAATTATTTTCGATTTTTAAGCGTTATCATCTAAAATAGTTGTGCATTTTTTGTTCTGATTAAAAAAAAAAATTGTACACGAAATAAACACGTTTTTACGTTCATATTACACGTCATTATTCTACCTCGATTAGATAGTGTCTAGCTATGACAGTGCATACACTGCACCGTTGTCTATGAATTATTGAGACTATTATTTCGTTGAAAATGTCAGCATAAAGTGATTTTATAATAATATTATCGCCGAAATTAAAATACAAAGGAATGCTTAAAACGTGTAAACCGCAGTATATCAGGAACACCAATAAGTAATAATAATTGAAAAAAGCACGTAACTGTTTTACTTGAAAAAATACAATTGTATTACTAGTATTATATTGAAATTAAAGAATTGAAGAGTATAATTATACTAATCAGTAGTAATTGTTTTTCATCGATGATAATCGTAATAAAGATCGATCGTCGTTCAAACAGGTGAACAAAAATTATATTTTTCCATCAACCACTCTACCGATGTTCAGAGATTTCATTAATATTTTCACAATTTTTCCACAAATTCACCCGTCAACCACGACCTCATAAACGTCTGAGGCGATCACGTGCACGCGATTCAATCGTATAAACGTCTAATAACACGTGTGCAGACAGCAATGTTATAATATTCAACGTGAGGTTTTTAACAACGTTATAAATGACGTTTTATATACGTACACACTCGGAGACATGCGATATGGACATCGCATTTAATCGGATTCAACGAACGAGTATCGAAAACGGATCGTATTAAATCGAACGCAACATTGTTGAATGCAAAACACGACGACATAAATATTCATTAATCGACAAGGGACAATTTTTATTCTTAAGCACCTATTAAATATTAACAAACAAACACACACAAACCACACACGTGTACACGTTTTACTACGCGTATATTTTTTCAGCGAAATCGTATACTTTAATACACGCTAATGAACGAATCACGATATAATTTGTGTTTTGTGGTTTAATCTATATACTTTACACGCGTTATGGACGATACATGTCCGTTTAAACACACACACACACACGCACACACACACACACACACACACACACACACACACACACACACACACACACACACACACACACACACATATCCCGCGCGGCGTCAAGTTCTAAATAGTCAAGTCTAGATCCATTACGATTTACAGCTGTAACAATATATACCGATACGTATATACACACGGAACGCATGATTAAGTAGACACCTGAACTAGATACATAATGAAGTATTATAATATTTTATTACCGCGATTTTATTGGCCCCCGTACCGACGTACGCGTACGATGAATAATATTCGTTTTGATATAGGTGCGTTTAGCACGGAAACCGGCGGTTAGGTTGGGTTGGCCGTTCGACGTGTCGTCGGTATTCGTCGATCCGATCGCACGAAAAACAATTCAACTTTCGTCAAAATTCGAATTGTTGTGGGAAATTTCGTCCGAGCGTAACAATAATGATAATAGGTCACCGGGTAAAAGTGTACGCGTGCGTGTGTTTAGTAACCGGTTGGTGAAGAAATTCGTTTTCAAAATATTTTCGAGTAATGAATCTCTGTCTGCTTTTGATTTAAACACACGTTTTTTTATTTTATTTTCCCTAAAAAAAAAAAAAACTGCTTTTTATTATAATACAGACCTTGGAAACGTTCTCAATTGGTTTTTATGGACGCTCTCACGTAACTCAGAAGAGGAAAAAAGAGTTTAATAAAACACAACGTATCATTATTATTACACGCCGCGTCCGGCCTAAAATATTTATTTGCCCTGAATGTCTCTGCGTCTAAACATTCAGTTTGACGTAAGATCTCAGACGGATATTGGATGTTACATTACTCTCGAGACATCCATTTTTATCAATACCGTAAAGTGCATTCAAACAGGTATTCAGTCGCGCGTCCGCCGCCGTATACATTATAACAACCGTGACCTTTTGTTTCTCGTTTTATTTTTAACCGAAGAATTTTGACGAATTGTTGTTTGGCCTGAATCAATACAACGTCGAATCGACGAGATTCCCAAACGAACCAGACCGCCGAAAATAATTTAAAACTCTCTCGCGCGCACTGGACGACGTGATTAAGATATCAAACAGTTGCCTACGCCGGTTTAGTGTGGACCGCAGACTTGCGGCATTATTCAATACAGTTTAAGCGAAGAGATCACCTGTGTATTATACGGTCGAATTTGAATAATCACGTTCGGACCTCCGCACATCAAGATGTGTTTTTTTCTCACTAAAATGATTATCGGATTTCCAGTTGAGAAGTAAATTCTCCGAGTCCGGGCGGACGTTCGGTCGCGAGTGACACATACTCGTATGTATATAGACGTTATCCCGTGGCCTTCATATGGAACTGGTTTCATTTAATAAATCTATATATTACGCCGAGCATTGTCAATTATCATGGTTTTTCAAGAAAAAAACTAATGTCTGCGCGTACGTAATATAATGTAGTTTCAAAGTTACAATGCACACGATAATAACGGCGATATTGACCCCGGAATTGCGCAGCGGAGATTCGTGTCGATGAATGCGCAGTGATAACTCGGTAACACCTATCTCTGTACGTATTGTCGGGACTCGAACAATTCGGTAAAACCGGTTTACTGGTGTAACCGATTACGAGGAAAAAAAAAATAAAAATCGAAAAATCAAAATGTTTCCGACGACACGCGTGGTTTCGAAACGAGTGTCAAACTTGCCGTGCACTGCGGGTGTACCGTCGGGCGTTTAATTCAAAATCCGAAAATATTTCCGAACATCTAACACATAAATATTTATGGACGCGATAAGTCTCACACACACGTACACACGCATATACACTTACACACACACACACACACGCACACACACACACACACACACACACACACACTTACATACACACACACACACACACACACACACACACACACACACACACACACACACACACACACACACACACACACACACACGCATAGACACGCACACACACACATAAACACACACACAAACAGTGCTCTTACGTAGTCGCTACACTGTTTCTAGTCGTTAATTGCTAAATACTTCCTATTCATTTTTGTGAAAGAGAAATAATTTTAAAATGGTAACACCGTTAATAGGTTGTAATTAATAACAAATTCACTAAACTTTCATCAGCTCGTTTAATTAAGCAATATTTAAATTAGGTTAAACGTATTATACACGTATGATGTGTTATGTACCTACCTACTTATTGTTAGTCGAGAGGAATGCACTGTTTTATTTGCCTTGCCGTTACTATGTAGGTACGTACGGAAAACACTATGATTTTGTTGCACTAATGCAGTTCAGTGGGTCAGCATCAGAAATCATCAAATTGAATTTTAAAATTTAACCTTCGAATCGAATCAACTTTATGCGCTTGTACGTGTCCTCAAGCGAATGAATCGTTTGAAAACAAAAGTTCGTGGTTCAAGGATAATAAATTGCGGTAAAAGGGAAGAAAATGTCGTTTATTAGTGTTTTATTATTTGACGTCATTGTTCCATAATCGTTTTTTCAATAACTGTACCCGTGTAATGTTTCCACGGTCGTATGAATACAAATGAAACGAACAGCATAATTTTCAACAAATATTCTTTCACGAGATTCGAAATTAGAAATCCCATAATTAATTGCAGAAAATGAAAAGTCTATATGATTTATAGCAGGCACGGAAGAACAATAAAACGCATGATATTGGCAACGTTTAATCATTTATATGTGTTTTAACTATTCAAAGCTTTCTAAAAAGAAAAAAAAGTTAAAACCAAAGTCGCCTGTTATTTAAAAAAAAAAAAAAATGTTTTACGTCGTATAAATTACAATTCACATTAATATTTATCTCGTAGTTTAAAATGCGTCGGGAACGAAAAAAAGTGTTTTTCACTCATGCCAATATTAAAATATAATAACTCACGATTCACCGCGACTGCGGCCGTGACAGTCCACGGATGAAAATAAAAAAAAAGTAATAAAAAAATGAAAACAAAACATTATGGTCGGGTCGACGGTACAGTGCAGTCGTTTTCAGTCGATGTGAAAATTTTAGAAATGCACGCGCCCGATGCGACACTGCACAAATCGGCGTCTTAAACCGATAGTCGTACACACACACGTGTGTGTGTGTGTATATGTGTGTGCTGTGTACGCCGCTGCAACCAGTGAGAGACGTGCACTTTTACGGCTGCCAAAAATGCAATACTATTCGACGACAGCTATATACGTACGTGCGTACACGATATTGTATTCATTACGCCCGAGGTCGGGTTAAGTGCCTTTTGTTCGACGGGTTTTATTGCGAATGTACGCTCGGAAATATTTCGTATTTGAATACGGGCGTTTACTCACGTATAGATAAAAAACAGAAAAAAAAAATAAGTGAAAAAGACAACGATACGAACGCACTGGCGAAAATCGATGGCTCGTGGATGTTCTATACAGTGGAACGTCGATTATCCGCACGTCAATTATCCGGTCCGTCAATTATCCGCACTACAAAAGTTTTGTGTACTTACAACTTTATTTTTGATTTAATTTAATTTAGTTTTGTCATTCGTTATGTTCTTTTTATCGTGTAATATTATGAAATTCGAGATTCTTTTATTATCTACTACGGCTCACTCCAATGCAGATAATATGTTTGTACATTGTAATCTAAATTTAGTTGGTTCGTAAACGCGATCAAGTACACAGTCTACACGTATGAATTGAAATGGGCTCCAAAAGAAAACATCAAACGTGTTGAAAATCGAAACAAAAATCGAAATGTTTGAAAAACTTGAAAAAGGAGAAAGTCGATCTTCTCAATTAGCTCAATTTTATAATGTAAACAAGTCTACTATTGGTGATATAAAACGTAAAAAAGAAAATATTTTATCGCATGCATCGAATATGGATTCGACCGATGGCAAAAAAATTAGGAAATTAATGAAAGGTGCGACAAATGATAAGTTAGACGAAGCTCTTTTTATGTGGCTTGTACAAAAAATAAATGTAGGTAATCCCATATCGGGGCCTATATTTTGTGAAAAAACATTAATATTCAATAGCAAAATGGGTGATTTTAAAGCTAGTTCAAGCTGGTTAAAAAATTTTAGATCGCGACATGGTATAAGAGAACTTAATATCGAAGGAGAAATATTATCATGTAATTCTAAATCTGCAGAAAAATTTAAAGAAATATTTTTGAATACGATAGAGCGAGAAGGATACACAATATATTTATGTATTGTTGGTTATCCGTGTTTACTTGTAAGACCGCCCGCTTGGGTTTACGTCGATTACTTAATACGCGTTGACATGGAAAACGCGTGTTTCGCCGATATTGTCTTGTACTCATTTCGACGGAATAAGGGATCTCGTGTAATAAACCGGTCGCACGAATAAAAAGGGTTATAGCGCGTTGTGATGTCTGCGCGCACTGTTCCGTTGAAATAATATCGTTAGAAAAAATGATCCTTATATAAAACCGCGCGGCCGTAATCGAATACGAATAATATCTACTAGATACCATTTGACCATTTTTGGATGTGGAAACTTTAACGACCGTCCATAAAGATCGCGGATCGACTAATTAATTTATGATTTTTATACATTTCACCGTCCGTCCGTCCGCCGTACATACGATGCATTTTGATGTAATTTATAAGAAGAAGACACTTCAGAGGCGTTTGTTCGAGTGACGATACTCAATTCGCTAATCATCACAGCGCTGTAATTGTTATTGGAATAAAATGGTTAATTTTATAATATTACTATGTCGCGTTATTCGAGTGCGTTCTGCGGCTCTTTTTTGATTACGATGCGTGTAAACGTTTTGTTCTGGTCAAATTAAATTATTTTATCTTATCGCGGAAACAATAATAATTATCGACCAGTCTTTGGTGGTATATAATTTTCTTTATGAAAAACTTATTTTAATACCAAGAATAAGTGAATAATGAATGCAGTAGTTTCATATTTAATTTGAGTAATTTATACCTACTTTACGTGTTGCGGGTACACGAATTTAAGCGTTTATATGGTGCCTAGATAATTTTTTACAGTCCAAAAAACACAATATATAAACCTATTATCAATCTATATGATTATCTGAATTAAATTAAAACATTAAAACCAATGCATTTTATAACGATTTCACGAATACCCAATTTTAATACAAGTATCTAAATCGTTTAGTTTCACAAATCAATATTTAAATTAAGACGTTAAAGAACATGTTCTTGTTCTTTAAATTAAACTAGGATTAAACATAAAAAAAAAGGTCACGCTGCAAAAGAGTTCACGTTATTTGAAAATCAAATAGCATACTTAATAATTTGTATACGAAATTTTGAGTTAATATTTCTTTTGAAGTATATTTTATATCGGTATAACATATTATACTTAAAGTATACTTGTTAAGAGCATAATATGTATAAACTTAATTAATAGCAAATACTATATTTTTAATAATAGCTGCACATTTTTATGAATTTTCTGGTGAAAATGACACAATTATTCAATTGTGATTTGAATATTTGTCTAAGTATTTAATTTAAAGCTTTTAATACATTTTATACATACAACGTACACATTAGTTTACTCGTAATTCATGCGCCATTTATGCGGATTAAATATTTTTCAAGATAATGCCATTCAATACCATTTATCGTTTTTGTAAATATTCTTGGTTTTCAATTGTTCAAGATATTGAGTGATAATGATGTAATATCTATTGAACAATAATTTATGAAAATACGGATATAATACTCAGTTGGGCAATCATGTATTGTAAAATTATATTAAACGTCTAAAAAAAAAAAAAAAAATGAAATTCAAACTAAAATCCTAAGGGTAAATAATCAAATAATTTAACGATCAGCTTTCGCTTTACAACTGTTTGTTTTAATACCTAGGTCATTGGCACAATACAAACAAACACCAATGCTTATTAATGAAAACCATAACTCCAGTGATACATTTAGGCGCACAAGAGTAGCGTTTCTTTAATACGAAATGTTTATTGTTCGATAAATGAACAGGTATAATTGAAAAACATATTTTAAAAAGAACACTGAACACGAAAAACGTTATTAAGCCGATTGTTTCAAAACCATAAAGGCGGCTGGTGAAAGTGTTTGGTCGACTAACGACGAATGCCGCGCGTAAGTGCGTACGCAGTAACTTTCGTGTATCATCGTCGTAAATCATATTCACTGGGTTTTCGAATAACAGCGATGTGTGTGTGTGTGTGTGTGTGTGTGTGTGTGTGTGTGTGTGTGTGTGTGTGTCTGTGTGTCAATCGTCGTGAGACTTGTGATTATTATTTTCCGGAAATTCTTCATCATAATGCGTCTATCGTCCAAGTATTTAATATATACCTACCTCATTCCGGAAACGTCATTACGTTTAATACAAGGCTAGGCGTTCGCGAGACACTAACGGGCGCAGTGCATCGTGTACCGTGCGATTGCGGTAATATCATATCGTTTTGTTCACGGGCGATTAACAAGCGCCGGGTTGACGTCTCCGCCGCGGCGAAACAGCAACTTCACCACGAAGTCATGATGTGCTCGCTTTTAGTTTTCGTCTTTTAATAGACAATCTTTAACCGGGTAGCTCTGATTTCACGGCGATACCGAACTTATATACTGCTATATCGTTGCTTGCAGATAATATATGAGTTTATAATATAATCCTTTAAGGATTCAACAAAATAATGTAATTCGCTTATGTTTAAGAAAGAACAATCTCACAGGGTCCACATATATAAATCATAAGGAATTTAACGTGCTTCCGCTTGAAAAGTTGTTTAAAAAAAATTAGCTGTAATCTTTGTCTATAAAAACTATAATTTATTCTTTATTAAGCAAAATGATAAGCCCATGAGTGAAGATAGATTACTTAATATTAAAGTAATATACACTAAAACAAGCTTTGGTCAAAAATTCATTAATTATCTTAGTTCTGTTAATTTTAATTCGTTGTCAATTGATATTTAAAACAACTATTTTTAATGATAATACGAATATTAAAAAAAATGCATAAATAATGAATTATTTTGTGAATTAAGTCATTATATAAAAAATGTTTTTTTTTTTTTTTTATGAGAAGTTACACAATCTATACTAAAAGTACAATAAGCGTATTTGCTGAGAGAAAAACAAGCAGGATAATACGGGGGTAAGAAGTCACCCATTAGTAACACTTAGTATGAGCCCGGATTATGGTGATCTGTGACTTAGTGGAAAATAAGAGTGGGATGAATAGCGAGGAGTAGATCGTTGGAAGTTACAAGCTTAGGAGGTCCCTGCACCATCTTCTTTTCAGACGACGACGAGGTGTTTCAGGCAAAGTTACTGTATTTAGATTTCCGATTAGTGGATTTTTATGATTAGCTAGATGTGAAAAGAATCGCTTGTAGAAAATTACCGATTATAAAAAATTTTAAAATAATTGATAATAGTCTATGTTATATTATAAATATAATTTATGTTTATACTTATTATGTTATATTTAAAATAATTTTTTTTTCTTTATATATGCGTATAATAGTTTAATCATAATATGTGTACTATAACTCCCAACACCGCCACATGCATAGCTTAAAAGTATAGGTAATTTTTATTATTTTATTGAAAACTTTGTTATATCGTGTTGATTCAATAATAAAGAAAAAACTTTAACAAAAAAAAAAAAAATTGTCGATCGTTGGAGGAAAACGATCAGTAATCACCTAATCGAGCGCACATACGAATTCGACAAATTGCTTTTTTCGAAAACTGTAGAAACAATTTTATCTGTGTTTTTTCATCACGCTGTGTATAATTCGGTACCTGCGACACGACAGACACTCGTATAATTCGTTTACTTTTACGATACGCGTGGTAAAAACGGCACGCGCGTGCTTGAAAATGTCGGCCCGCGACGTAAACAACGAACTATGTATACCCATACGCTGACAAACGCATAGGTGTTTTAGGTACCTATCCGTTTTGTACACCCGGTATCGCATCAATGCCTGCACGGGCCGTGCACAGATATCGTTTGGTGACAATACAGACTTTTCGAGCGCGACGGGCGTGCGCAAGGGCGTCCCTGGCCCTATTTTCAGGGGGGGGCGACTTTTAGACTTGTAACGTTGAGGAATAAAAAATAAACAAAAATAATTTAACTATAAGATTTAGGATTAAAAATAAATAAAAATTCTTCTAAATGAAGCACAAACTAATTAAAATTATTATTCTATAAAACAAATTCTTTGAATCGTTTGTGTTCTGAAAATCTATCTATTATTTTGCACGCATCTACTACGTGAACTGTGAAGACGTATTCGTGTACTACAATAATATCATTAACTATTTCGTGTTAAACGAAAAAAAAATTTATCGAACGTTTAGTATCAGATAACATGAATCTAAAAGTATGTATCATTATAAAATCGATACGATATGAGCTGGGTAAATTCCGAGCGCTTCTATCAATATATCACACACCTATATCATAATCTATGACTTTAAATAATTTCGTAATTTTTCTCTAATGATTATTATAATATAATACAGATAATGTAAAAAAAGTAAAAAAAAAAATTGAAAAGGTCCAGGGGGGGGGACGATCGCCCCATCGCCCCCCCCCCCAGAAATACGCCCTTGGGCGTGCGGTGGTTTTCCGGGTGTTTCGCACCCGCCGAACGGGCATGGAAATCGACTTTGACACGAGCCCTCGAAACACTCGCTCGGGGCGGGTTTATCCGCGACGACGACGTACGCAGACACGTCTCTCGAGTCTCAACGTACACGACGTGTCTACGCGCATAGCACCCGCGACGTTAATAATAATTCTTCGACGCGTAAACCATATTACGATCCATAATATCTCGTCGGACGTGTTTTTTCGTCCGTTCCACCGATGACGCGTAGTGGCGACGGACCGAGAGCAGCCCGGGGTCAACCGTTTATCGTACGCCGCCGTAAATACGTATACCACTCGGACGCCACCGTCCTATGGGGGTAGGGGGGACCCGTGACAACGGCGGCTCGTCTGACGATAACGTACGCATGCATATAATATGTATATAATATAATATGTGTACACACGACGACGATGATGATGATATTTACGCTTACCACGGTACAACAATTATAATGGACTGTAATCGTTTTTTTTTTTTTCAAAGAAGACTACTCGCGTATATCTGGAGGCGACGAATTTGTTTTTTTTTTTTTTATAATTTATTTTTCTCCCCGATCTCGAATTCGTACATCAAACTCGCGAGTATATACCGAGATACGTTCATCCTATGTACCTATGTGTGTGTGTGTGTGTGTTTCACTCGATTATATATATATATATATATATTTATTTATTTATTTATTTATATGTGTGTGTTTGTGTGTGTGTGTGTGTGTGTGTGTATGTATACATGTATATATGTTTTGAGTATACGTACACGTATCGAAAGTGTGCCATTCACCTACTTCCCGGGAGACTGGTTTTGCCGGTGGCCGATCGACCCGTTGGTATTTTATGAGTGTGTGAGTGTGTGTACGAACGCCGGCGAGCGTATCCGTCATACGTCCGTCCGTCTCTGTGTACCGATAGAGCATATAATAATATCGTATACGACGAATCGACGTCCGCATTTTTCGAGATAGACCGTCGCCGCCACCGCGGTGATTTACTACACATACACTACACACGTATACGATATTCCCTGGAGCGGCCATCGTACCAAACCGACCAACGGCAGCGACTTGTATATATGTTGTATGTGTGTGTGTGTGTGTGTGTGTGTGTGTGTGTGTGTGTGTGTGTGTGTGTGTGTGTGTGTGTGTGTGATATACAAGCGCGACGAGGCATACGATTATCGTCGTCGTCGTCGTCGTTGTTGTCGTTATATTATTATTATTATTATTATTATTATTATTATATGTCGTGCACATTATTCCTGAGACACATCGAGCCAATTAACGAGACGTCCAGTTTGCGCCGTTGCCGCAATAACAATAATTAAATAATTTCTTTGATTTCTTTTTTTTTTTCGTCCACAAACGCCGAGTAGGTTTGGTTCATCCAGCTGTTCTAACCGCCTTACGTTTATTATTATTATTATTATAAATTTAGTTTAGTTATATATATATATGTGTGCGTACTATGTACATCACACCTATTTTTTCGTAGTGTTTTTGAAAATAGGACCTCATGTGCAGGGCACGACACGTATGGAACATTACGAATGAGAGTTCCGATTTATATAATATAGTGACGGAGGGTACGAAATAACAACACGTCGTATTATCAAGTTTGACAATAAAATCACATCTTTATAATAGAAACGTAAGCTTAACACAATACAAATATAAATAAATAATAATAATAAATAAATAAATAAATAATTAATTAATTAATTAAGTACACACGTGTAAGTATGTATATGCGTGAACGTATACAATCGCTTATACTACAATAATGTACACGGTTATCATATACCGGAGTCAACAACTAATGTGCATGTGCTAATTTTATATCTCTCGTGCGGCGACGACGACGGTATCGGGTGGATACGGTCGCCGTGCGAGTCCAGACGGCGGGTGTGTGTGTGAGTGTGTGAGTGTGTGTGATATATTACTGTTATTATTATTGTGTGTGTGTGTGTGTGTGTGTGTTTTGTTTTACGTTTTAATCGAATCCGTTTCTTTTTCACCGTTCAAAAACAAAGTCACTATGTCGTAAATAGCAAACGCACAAAAGTTGTTGGAAATGCCTCGTCAGAAACTAATTAGGCATCAGTGTATAATGGTATCGTATGATTAATATTAAATACTAACGACTAAACTATCGACTAAAAATCAAAAAGAGTGTACAACGCAACGGAATATTGTAATGTTTTGTATTCGCTTACGACGGCGATATCGAGAATAAATAAAAAATATTTAATACGTATACATATCATCAATATGTGTGTATAACATTACAACACTATACGGCTCGTCGTCTGCGTGACGTGTTCGACACGTCCGGAACGGATTTCGAACGCGAAACGTATACGTCGAATAACACGACGAGCAGACAACATCACGATAGAAATTATTATGTGTGCCGCCGAGACGTAAACGATGTATCGGTTATTCTCTCGCGGAACGCGCGAAAAGCGTTATTTTTTTTTATTAAAAACTATCGAATTGCTTAAGAACAGACTTAACCTAAAACAGAACAATTAATATTTTAATTCGCGCGCGCGCGGTGGGTACTGCTCACGGACGACGGTGGAAACGACAGCGGTCGGGTGTTTTTCGTTTGATTTGAATGTATTTTCGGATTCGAAATCGTCTGATAAAATAATAATAATAAAACAGTAATGATGATAATAAAAATATAAAACGCGGACGTCTGAGTAAAAAAATCAACGGGCACACGTCGTGCCGGCGGAGGAGAAACGATTTCCGGTGTTAACGGGATTCCACGTCGTCGTCGTCGGCGGCGGGTACTGCGGCCGTAATTAATGTATAGATAAAAAAATGTAAAAAAAAAAAAATAAATAAATAAATAAATAAATAATAATAAAACGAACAGTTTAATAACATATATAACTATAGAGATATTACTATTATTATTATTTTTATTGATGTGCGCCGCGAGAATCGCAGTAGACGTATATTATATTATATTATATATATAATTTATATACTATAATTAAAACATGATAATTACCTATTTTTATTATTATTATATAATATATATATCTAACACGCGTAATATGTTATTATTATTATTAATTATTATTATCAGTTTGGCACTCTTTGAATACACATTAATATATTATCATCTTATATTATATAATTTGTAAACGGCGCGCGAGTTCTGCCTATAACGCGTCCGAGGGGGAAGCGAGTCGTCGTCGATCGACGTATTAGGAAAGCGCTTTTTTTCTCTGTTTATTTACACGCCGTCGGTGGTGCGGTTTTATGGCGAATTTTTTATTTTTTATTTTTTTTTTCGAAAAAAATCGTATTTCTTTTTCTTTTATCCGTTCTAACGACGCTCGGATGAACATCGATTAGATACCACGGTATCACGACGATTGGCGGCGCGGGTAAAAGCGACTCCGGAGGCGAATCGACGGATCGATCCGTAGGCGGGTGTGAGGGGGAGGGGGAGTGGGCGGCGGGAGGGGTGTCTCGGCCGCAGGAAAACGGTCGCGTTACGCGGTGGTTGGCGGCTTGTAAGACTATACGTTCCCCCGGGTGTGAATTACGACCGAAACGCATAAAAGAAAAAAATTGAAAATAAAAACAAATACGTTTACACGGATCCCGTGAGCTTGTTTGAGGTGCGTGAGAATTTGTGCGTTTGTAGTAAAATCGTAAAATTTCGGTCTCGACGAGCACACGCGGTAAAACGTATAAAATGTTTGTAAACGTAAACGAATAAAAAAAAAAAAAAACTCGTACGTAAAAAATATCATGAAAAGAGACGACACAAAATATGCCGAAAAAACCGTTTTTGGAAAAAAAAACGAAAAAATAAATCGAAATTAAATTCCGGAAAAAAAAAGAAAAGAAAACCGTAGTAATGATAGACGACGATGATAATAATTAAAATAAAATAAATATATAAATAAATAAAACGAGCGATTTGCTCGTCGCGAATTCAGAATAAATAAATAAATAAGTAAATAATTAAATAAATAATAATCTTAAAATTAATAATAATAATTATAGTTATGATAATAATAATAATAATAATTATATTATGCGTACTGTTATTTCAGGGGCTTTGGTCTGTGTGTATGGCGTTATCGTTGTTTTGTGTGTGTGCACGGAGAGACATGTTGTCGTAGTCGTCGTCGTTGTTGTTGTTGTTGTTGTCGTTACAATAACTACTTCTCCCTACGCGCGTACCATATTATGTTTTATCGCTACAATAACATTGTTTTTTTGTTTTTTTCTTATATGTGTGTATATATATGTGTGTATAATACAAACGCGTATCCGCGTACTCTCGCTCTCTCGCTCTCCATCACTCTATCGGGCCGCGACGGCTCTCACGTGAACACCTGGTGCACCGTGGCCGGGGCGGCGGCGGCGGTCGGCTGATGCTTGCCGGCCAGCTTCGGGTTGGTGCGCGCCACCTGCGCGTTTTTCCGCCGCTGCGGCATGGACCGGAGGCGCAGGCACAGGTACGCGGACACCAGGCACGACACCAGCAGTATGGCCAGCAGCACGACCAGCGTGGCCGAGAACCCGACCGTGGTCATGCAGATCATGGACGACGGCGGTTCCACCGTCCGGGTCGGGAACACCATGGTGGTCGAGTTGGTCGCGTCGTCCAGCGCGAACGTCAGGTCGCCGGTGGACACCACCTTGATGATCCGGTTGACGCCCACCGCCTCCTCTTCGTCGTCCTCGTCCTGGCCGGCGGCGTCCGCGCCCTTGACGGCCCGGCGGTGCAGCCGCTGCCGGACGCGGCGCTCGTCGCGCGGACGTCCCGCCGCCGAGCCGATGCGCGCGTACACGTCCAGCGGCGCGGGCGGCGGCCCGTACTCGGACGGCACGGCCGGATGGTGCGCCGACAGCAGGTTGCCGTGCTGCGCGCTCAGTATCGCGTTCGTGTCCGAACACTGGTCCGGGCACTGGTACCGGCATATCTGTATGGTGCACTGGAAGTGCACCTCCATCGAGTCCGGGAACTTGAACGCCTGGAAGTGCGCGTACGACAGCACGGACGCGCTGGCCCCGAAGTTCTTGATCTTGGTGAACCGGGACATGAGCTTGCCGCGCGTCACGCACCCCTTCTGGTCCACCAGCTGGATGGGCGCGCGCTTGCCGTCGTGCGCCATGCAGTTGCGCACCAGCATGTCGAACTTGGAGTCGTCGTCCTTGATGGCCAGCACCATCGTCATCGTCTGCCCGATCTTGACCAGCCCGGACACCTCGGAGGCCCACGGTCCCTTGCCGACCTACGGGACGTCACGGGGTGGAGGGAAAAAGAAAAACAAAAAAATTAAACCGAATGAATCACGCGTCGCCGTAGCGATCTAACCCCGCCCCCCTCCGGCGCGGCACGGTCCGTCGAGTCTTTCTATAGTGTACTGTACGTGGACGAAACTACGACGATATAGCGACTAGGGCTGGGATTTCGACGCACTTTGCATTGTTTTCCAAAGCTTACCGTGCGATGATCGTCTTGTCACGAATTCGTTTTGTGTACTTTTCAACGAGAATAAGAAAGTTTATTTTGCATTTTTTTTGGAATATTTTAGTTATCAAGTCGATTTTTGATGTTTTTGGATTTTAAATTGAACGTTATAGTTATGGTTTGATATTTTAAACGGACTAGAAGGTACAGAAAATAAATTTCCGGCTGATCTTACACCGAGTTATCTGACGTACTTTAAATACTCACCTATAACTTCGGTAGATGTAGAAAAGAGCTTTTTATCTACAAAAACTTATTGGCGGACAACAAGAGGGCATTTCTATTTGAAAACCTGAAGCACGCTCTCGTGATTCAGTGTAACAATAAAGACGAATTTTTTATTTATTAATATATAAAGACGCGAAGTAAAATAAAACATTTATGTACATGTAATGTAATTTTTTCAAATTTTAAGCGTTTTTAAATATATTTTAAAGACATTTTTAATGCGTTTTTTGAATTTTTTAGGTCATTTTCGCATTTTTTTAAGGTAATTTTTCGCGAGTTTTAAAGACATTAAAATCCCAGCCCATATTATAAACATCACACAACTCGGTGTCGTGCGTGCAAAGGGAGATTTTGCAGGATCGTGATAAGTGGTGTGATTTGGTGATGGCGGCGAAAACTCTTGGGGAGTTATGAAAGCCAGAAAAAGAAGAAGATGATAAAGGCGATAACGTCAAAACGGTAATAATAATAATGATAATAATCGAACGTTTCGATTTGTGGCGCTCGAACGAAAAGAATAATATTTTGAAAAACAAAAAAAAATGCGATGAGAAACGATAAACGGCACCGGTGTGTACTAATCGTTTGTTAGTCGAACACAGTCCGCGAGCGTAAAAAGCGAGTGAACTGTCTACGAGTACGAGTCGATCGCGAATCGACGGCGGCGATGCCCGTGACCTAATCGCGACACGAATAACGACGACGGTAGGGCGTGCGGTACGGACGGACGGGAGAAAAAAAATCCGACTACCGACGAATTTGAATATAAACGGCGTGGCGATTGAATTCATTCACGACCAGTGAGATTAAATGTTAATTTACGATTATTTTTATTTATCCCCCCTCCCCCCCCGTATAACTTCGTCTTATTGACGTCGTTTAGCGAACGGGGTTATCGCCACCGAGAATATTCGAAAATCTTTTTCGACTCTGCCGCACGGGTGTAATAGTAATATTAGTAATAATAATAATAATAATAATAAAATTATGAATTAAACATTCGTTATCGGCGGCCTGACCCGCTAATGATGGCCGGCGAAGAAAAAAAAAAAATGGCGTAAACGCGTCGTTCTGGCCACATTTCAACCGACCGATCTTCATATACGTAAAAAAAGTCGGTATTTATGCAAATCCTACTCGCGCCAGTCACACAACATCCGGAGGTACTTTTTCGTAATAACGAATAAAAAATGGAACGATAAACAACGGCGGCCGGACGTAGAGGATAATAATAATAATAAAAAAAAAAAAAAAAACCAGAAAACGATAAAAATCAAATCCCCGGAGAAAAAACGCGCGTCATTACTTGTATCTGCATCCAGCATCCGACGTTGTCGCCGGCAAAGTCGGCCCTGACCACGTCCAGCATGTCGACCGGGAACGGCCGGAACGTGACCGACTTCTCGTACTGGTCGTGCCACGTGCACCGCAGCTTGCGCGCCTGGTCCCACACCTCCTGCACCTGCGGGTCGTACTGGATGACGATGATGTTCTCGAAGTACGTGCCGGACCCGGAGTCGGCGCCGTAGCCGTACAGCCCGTTCTCCGTGTTGCCGGACGTGCCGCACGCGTGTATGCCGATCTCGAAGTTGACGGACGTGCGGCCCAGGCCGGCGGGCAGGTGCACGCAGTTGCCGTTGCTGTAGTGGCCCTTGCTGAACACTATGCCGTAGAACGGTTTGTCGAAGCTCAGGAACACCTTCATCGAGTTCTTCTCGCACTTGACGTCCAGCGACACGATCTTGGGCATGTCGGCCGACCCGCTGTTCGGCCACGGGTCGCCGAGCGCGTTGCCCACCGGGCCCGCCGAGTACACCTTGTCCATGGCCTCGGACTGCTGCTGCTGCGCGGCCACCTGCTGCTGCTGCTGCGGCGGCGGCGGCGGCGGGGGCCCGTGGTACGCGTGGTACTTGCCCGGCTGCTGCGGAGGCTGCGACTGCGGCGGCGGCGGCGGCCCGCGGATCAGCGACGGGTGCCCGCGCACCGGCGCCGACTGCGGCTTCAGGTAGTTGTGCTTGGCGATGGACCCGGACGCGTCCTGGTCGCCCATCTCGTCGCCGGTCTCCATGGCCAGCTGGTCGGGGTTGTGCGTCTCCACGTCCTCGCGCTTTTGCGCCGACGTCTGCTGCTGCTGCTGCGCGTGCATATGTTGCTGTTGCTGTTGCTGCTGCTGCTGCTGTTGCTGCTGGTCCGACTGTTGCTGCAACAGGTCGTCGATCGACTGGGACGTGCCCGACACGGCTTCCACCACGTCCACTTCTTCGGCCATCGTCTGCGGCGGAAGAGAGACAAAAAAAAAATTATATATCGCTGGAAAAGCGTCGCGCCTTTTTTTCGTTATCAATCAAAGTTTTATTTACGATCTATACACTCGGAGCGCAAAAAGCAAGTGCATGACTATTATATTATAGCTCGGGGGAGGAAACCGTTCGGCGACAGTATCTGCCGATTGATTCGATGGGTTTTTCAGCGGAAAGGAAACCGATCGATATGAAAATTACACGTACGAGTATAAATATTTTATCACGTGTCAGTGCGTGTGGCGCCACGACGAGAAGGGTGAAACTCCTACGGTACCGCGCGCCGGACGTTTCCGTTCGATTCGCCGTTTTCGCGACGACTTTACTGTCCCAGTCGTGATAACCGGTTTTCCTGGGTCTCCGGGGCCTCAAATGTCATTTTGTTACGATCGTCGGTTTCTACGGTGCGCAACGCACACAGGTACGCGCGGAAAGATGGATGAATTCGCGGCCGGCGCCTGTAGCTATACACTTGTTGTACGGTGTTCACGTGATGTACGGTGGCGTGCGGGGCGGCGTCGGACCGACGACGTAAATGAACGAAAAACGTTTATTATTTTTTATTTTTCGTCTCGACGCCGAGAGCGCGGTGTCAAATAATCGTATGAAAAAAAAAAAAAAACACGAGTAAATGTTTATTGTTTGCACGCGCGTAAACGATACGCGACGTACTTAACGGTACAAAGGTTACTTAACCATAACGAGTAAAACGTACGGCCCGTATGGTATATCTGTATTCCGAGCAGAGCGAGCATATTGTAAGTGTAATACGGTATTGTCCGCGACGTTACCCGTCGCGCTGTGCCCCGTATCAATTAAATGGACCAATGGTATTAATGACCGGCGGCGCGCGTGGTCGCAATACGTACGTTTCGAGGTTGTCGTTTTTTCAACACCGAACGACGTGTGCGAACGTCGCGCGTTGAAATCGTAGAAATATGAACGAAATTCAATTACGTCGTGCACGTATACTTACGCTGTACGCCAGCAGGCAAAATATCACCGACAGTCTTAGGATCATGTTGTCCGCGTCTGGTTTCGAACGATCTGAAAACATACAAGAAACAAGCGCTCGTGAATTGATTCGATTGGCGTTCGCCTCGTCACCCCGCGAAACGTGTGAACCGACATTCGGGCGAAACCGAAGGGGAAAGTTAAAAAATGTGAAATCGATTTAAAAAAAAAAAAAAAAAAATCGTCTTTCGGAAAGGCCGCGCAGAGTCATTGAACGTGTGTGATATGGACCATGTACTGTCTGCCTATAGGTCGTTTGACCGCTTTGGATTAAAGAAAAAAAAAACAATTTCCTTCCAATCCCGGCTGCCTACTTTTGTGCAGTTCGTCTTCCGTAGATAGATAATAAAAAAAAAAAAAAAAAAACGTCAGACAGATGATTCCGGTTTTCGCGCTCGTCTCCGCGTTCCACGGCGGCACATCCTGTTCACCGGGAAACCTGGAGAAACACTAGTGACACACTCGGACATATATGTGTGTAAATTGTCCGTTTTTACTAGGTACTACGTGATCGTTGACAATGCCGGTCACTGATATATTGTGTACACATCATACACACACACACACACACACACACACACACACACACACACACACACACACACACACACACACACACACACATCATACACACACACACACACACTCACTCACACACACATACACGCACTAGTCACAAACACACGTCGTATAATAGTTGTGATCTGTCTGACGGAAGAAAAAAATATATGTATATATATATAAATGAAAAAAAAAACTTATTGACCATATAAGCTTCGACTTCGCCACTAAGCCAATGGGCCGAAAAGAAAAATACGTAATGAACTTTCTCAAATGTCGCGCGGCGAACAGACTTTCAAAAACATCGATCGTACGTGTACACCTATATATTATATATATACACTGCTTCTAGCAGCAAAGTTCACGAATCACGATTATCGTCGATCGCCGGGATATGCGAATTATTTAGATCACGGATAGGGAAGGAGGAACGTGTTTCATAATTCGATAATAATTAAGAACGAATGCGCTCAACTTCGGAAATCCGGTTTTACCGAGCCAGAGTGTGTGTGTTTGTGAGTGGGTCAGTGTTCCTCTAAAAAAAAAAAAAAAAAATTGGATAAAAGTCTCCCGACTAGGTTACTATGCTACTACTGCTACAACTACTACATTATGTATGTCGAACATTTTTATGGTAATATATTATACGTTTAGGTCAAGTACCCGAGAGAAAACGCCCGCGGCTGTCGGGCCCGGGCTGCTGCAGCCCGCTCACCCGCTCCCGGCGTCGATCAGTGAACGTGATTTTCAATAGCCGATCACGTTTTGTTTCTACGAAACCATTATAATACTACCATGCGACGTGAACCTATCTGCAGCCACCGCCGGATTCTCTTTTCTTTGCCAATCGAGCGGTTTGCACACGATAATAACACGGTGAAAATCGGCGAACGCGAATCGTTGATTATATTTCATTACATATTATTATTATCATTACTATATTATTATTATTATTATTATTATTATTGTTTATTTTCTCTCTCTCTCTCTCTCTCTCTCTCTACGAACGCCGCCTAGCGCCAGGTGCTGCGCTCCCCTCCGGGGTATCTGGGTCAGATTTCCCGGATCAATTTATCACCCTGTTCTCCGAGTGACCCCGAAAAACCGAAAATATCGTTTGTCGAAAAAACGTCACACGAATCGCCTCTGTACGAGTGATATCAAAACAAAAGTGTAACACAATACGACGAGAAGAAGTCACAACGAGATAATGCTGCACATAATTTGTCCCCGCGTACACGAGCGTGGTATACCTAATGTGCGAACACGATAGCATCTGTAACGTGGTAACGATCGAACGGCTGGCGAGAAGCGCGATAACCTAAATCGCAATCGACACGACGGACGGGTCCGAGAAAACACGTCAAAAAAAAAAAGGGAATATTAACAGAACTATAAAATCAGAAAAAAAAAACAAAAAAATAAAAAAACCGTAGGTACGCGCCTGACGTAGGTAACCTAACCAGACATACGCCACCACGCAGACTCCCGTCCGCGGACACGTCGTCATCGTTCGACGATGGTATTTATTTTACGTTTCTCTCGGTTTATTATTTATTACGCTCGTTTCGTGTGTTACGAAACGAAAACAAACGTTCGGACGGACGACAATGGACACTTAATTTATGCACGACTCGGCTCGACGTCTCCGTCGTCGTCGTCGTCGTCGTACACTTCCAATCGGCGTTCCATTCATATTGCGAGTAATGCACTTGTGCCCCGCGGCCGCCACACATCTCCGGTGCATAATAATAACAATATTGATTATCGTTATTATTATTATTATTATTATTATTATTGTCGTCATCATCGTTCACGTTCTGGGTTTATCGGTTTTGTTGGTCACAAAATATAATACGAACGCTTTCCACCGCTAATAGTGCTGCAGCACACCGGCCGTTCGATACTAATCGTACGAAACGAGACCGTCGAATAACCGGCTATTGTCCCGTCCCGTGTTTTGACTTATCCTCCTGCCGCCGCCGTTTACGTGACCGTGCATATGTAATACACCGCGAGCGCGCGCGCGGCCCGATCGGCCGACCAATTGGTTTTTGTTCCGCATTGTATCCCGGCGAGTTTCACCGCAGCTTTCTATTTATTTATTTCATTCCGCGCGTCAGCATCCCTATTCACCGGACCCCCGGTCGCAAAGTTCCACCTCGGTATCGACCTAACCACGTGTTCGGTATACCGCGGGCTTACGCGTAATTTCACTTTAAGACTTTTATAACTCTCTCACACACACACACACGTGATGTTATATAGGTAAATAGGTCCTCTCGTTTTCAAAAAAGGGTATTCACTCCACACGGGAAGCGATCACGGTCGCGTATCGTTATCGTTTTATTTCACGGATCTATGCCGGCGAAACCGCGAAGGCACGACGATCGAAATGTACGTAATTGAATTTATCGCGCTATATTTTAGCCACCACTTAAGTGCATACTGTCGTTCGAGTCGTTGAACAGCGCGATATGTTTTTACATTGTAATAGATCATCATATAATAGGTAAATAGCTTACCGTCAAACTTTTAAACGCAAAATTACATAGTCATTGACTTTTGAATCGTGTCGGTGCATCTATTCGTTCTACAACTCTGAACGTCCGAACCCGCCTATTTTTACTATTACTGTACTTAATACGTCCACGTCCATTACTATACCTACCTACTACTACTACTAAACACTATGCACGTTGTACGCGATTCGAAATCCCGAATTAACATTATGCGCCGCCGAAGTTCTAATTATTTTAACGACACTGTTTATTGATATTTTTTTATATCTGGTTTTACAATGCTCGTCGAAACGCGTTCGAGTTGTAAAAGTCACGAAATACTCGTTTCCGTAAGTGTTTGAGTATTGTCCACAAATCCACACACTGTTCTACACTACTTTGATAAACGATTATACAGTTAATAGTTTTTTGTCTCAACTGCTTTACTATGTGTATATTTAATATGACGTATAGTTTATGTGTATAGGAACACGACGTATCTACTCCGTAAATTTACAACAAGCTAAAGCTAAAACTGACAACTACAAACCATTAAATGTAAATTAACGATTTCGAGACACGACCAAATATAATATGTAAAATCGTAAATTATTTTAAAACCGCCGTTATAAATATTCACTTATTTAATTCGGCCCGAACGTAAAATATATTCACGTTTCACGCACGTTAAATCTGGATTATTGTGTTGTTTGACTATACAAACTTCTCTCTTAAGTTGTAATCACAAAATGTAACGACGATTTTTTATTTTTATTTTAATATTATGTTAGTATTGAAAATTTATCCGGGTTAATTGTCAAAATCGTAATTTTCAATCTGTTTTTATACATATTCAATGAGTGAAAATGGCCTGATGTCCGTTTATTTATTTACAACTATCGTCTACAGTATGACTATTAACAGTTTAACACATACATATATTCCATAATTGTTAAGCCGGACGTTTTAAAACGAATTGATTATTATTCCTCGAGCGCAAACGGGTTTTTAGATTTGAAGAATAAGTACTCGCATGTTTATTATAATCGCTTCTCTGATCATTCAGTCAGAGTTCATTCATACTCTCGGTGGCCCGAGGATCTATATGATTCAAAATTAACAGGTCGTGCCAAAACTATTAGTTACACGGTTTCAGTAAAATATACGATACCGTGCAATACTATTTCCATTCCAAACGACAGCCATTTAATGTTCATAACGTTAGGATTTATGTGAACTTTCTTCGATATTCATACAAGAAATACTAGTAAATTATCAACCAATTAACGACATGAATATAAATTACTGAGTAAACTCGATTTCTTTTAAAATACAATTTGTTGAAAACGAAATCATTGATAGATTATGAGTAATCTTGTCAAATTAACATATAATTATTGTACCTTTATACTTTGCAGTGTATGTGCACTGTAAGCATGATGATATGTAGTATTCGAGACAGGCTTATTTTAGACAATTTGCCGGAGACACGTGTGAGTAGATTATACGTTTTAATTTTTAATTTATGTTTTCTTAATAATAACGAAAAAGAACTGTTCTTTGTTTTTCACTCAAAAGAGAAAACCATTAGCTGACAGTACACGTCCATATATTGTGGTGTCAAGTACTCAAAAATAGTTTTGCGTTCAAAAGATTACTGCCTATTCATAATTATTCATTCAAAACATTTACGTTAAAATCTGCAGAGTTTATTTGAAAAACGTCGAAATCCCTTGGTTCGAATAAAAATAAAAATGTCAAGTCTTACCTTATTTCACTCGAAGTCTAGTCTCACAAAACACTAGTATGCCCGCGAACTTGTATTACAATAAAAAAAAATAATAATAACAGCACTTATAACACTATATTAAAGCAAAATCGTAATTTAAAATGTTAGCTAAAATAAGTAAATAAATAAATAAAAATTTGTAAACCACAAAAAGTTCTAACGATTTTTAGGCCGAACAAGTTGACGCGACGGTTTCAAGACGATTAGTGATCGGGAACTCGTGGCCGGCAAGAAGAAAGGATCAATGAGATCCATCCATCTCTTCGTGTTGCTTAGCTTTACAGGGGTCCGATGATGATATTGAAACGGCGACAACGTGTTTCCGTCCCCTCCTTCACGGCCACTTGTATGCACCAGCCACTTGGTCATGACCTAGACCTCAACAGGAACAAGTCGGATGGTCTGGTTTCATCAAAGCCCGCATAGCAATTAGTCTGAGTGTGTGTGTGCGAGTGTATGTGTGTGCGTGTGTGCACGTGAGTGTGTGCCCCTCTACGCCTTTCGTCATCTTTCTCTCTCTATTTTTCTCTCTCTCCCCCCGCTCTCTCTGTCTGTCTTTCTGTCTGTCTCTCTCTCTTTCTTTCTTTCTCTCCGCTGTTTCTCTACAGTTTTGTGCTTCATTGAAATTATTTGTACGGATATGGCCCGATAATGTTATTCTAAAGTATAGGCACTCCACGAAAGTAGTGAATATGTGCCAAAACGCATACAGAAGAGAAAAAAATCTTTCGGACGACGTCTAATTACACAATTGTGTTAACGCATACAGAGTCTATTTGTTTATTTTCATTATTTGTTTGTGAATTTTTAACATTAAAATTAAATAACCTAATTTTTAACAAAACCTTACGGGATTTTCAAATAATAATGTATATTGTTTTAAATTTTAAGTAAACCAATTTACTAGGCAAGTCAATACGTACGAAAACCGTAGGTAATATTAATAAGAATTGCTGATAATGTGTAACAATTATTGAACATCAATGTCATTCAAAATTGCAAGTATGACTATTTTATTATAATTATTTTATTGAAATTAGAACGTATTTTTCTCCGATGAAATGTTTTTAATGGATATCAAAATTGATACTCACGAGGTTAAAACACATAAAGAATCGGTGCTAAAACGTAGTTCAAAATAAAATTTTATAATTAATATCATACCATTAAATGCATTTTTAATTACTTCTGAATATTTAAATACCTGCAGTTTTTGAATTAAATGTTACCTACTTTAACCATAAAATATTTATATATATATATTATTAAATATTATTTAAAATAAACAAAAGTAAAGAAAGTTGCACTAAATAATTATACATTTTATAAATTATGGTAAGCTAAACATATTATAATACGTTATGCATGACCGCATGGAATGTTACAAGTTGGCAATTAAATTATATTCTTTTCACAATATTTGTTAAAAAAAAAAAATGATTTAAATTTTTTTTTCATATATTTAGGTTAGACCTTATTACTTATTTTTGCAACTCAATTAATTCAACCCTAAGACATAGCTTGCTTTTACACTATTATTTTTGACGCACGTGGTAAAAATTTACGTTACTAAAAAACAATACATATCTCGTTAATTGTTTTCTTAAAAAGTCTGGAGGCACTTTAATACATTTATAGAATAGCAAATTTCAATCCAAAATATTAATACCTTTTTTTTAAAAACAAAAAATGCATTAAATGTTTTATTTTGTAAAGCACGATTCAATTGTATCAATACACATTTTCACTTTTTTTTTTTTACAATTATTACCATAATCACTTGTTATGTACAGTTGATAAATTTAACGAAGGTTTCATAAGGTCTCGGTAATCGTATATAAACTATTGCACCGTATCAAAAGCTATGAATAAGCTTTGGAAGAAGACGAGAGACTGCATTTTTACTCGACGTGCTTTTCTCTGTGAGTTGGAAAAAAACTGTTAATTGTTTTACTATTGAGAGGAAAACAAATTTTAGCTGTAAAAATACCCACTCGTCTTACAGTTTACACTGAACGAATCAACCATATGAAGTGGAATTATTAAACGAGAAATTAATTTAATTATTTAACTATTAAATACGATCCAGGAATAGATGTATTAAGATATAAATCTTTAATGCTGTATTATATTACATCATCACGTGGAGAGATGCGAATTAAAGTCGGAAAAACGTTACCAAGTAATTTAATGGTAACATAAGTAAATACGTATTTATAAAATGTTACCTGATAACATAATATTATATATGGTGTTAAATTGAATAATTAACAGGTAATACAATCATTATATAAAACATCTTACCATTAAACCTATGTAAATTTTAGAATAATCTATAGTAATTTGTTTTCCTTGAAGTCGTATAGAGCTTTCGGCAAACGATGATTTTTCATCGTCACATCACGATTTTATTCCACACGTATAAATAAGCATAAAATGTTAGTCTGCGAAACAAGGAATTATGAATCTACAGGAAAAAAAATTGTTTTCAGTGTATTATTTTATATATTCACTATGTTAAGTTGCCACTATCTAGAGCCTATGAAAATGTTGTCAAAACTTATTTTCAGGAATAAAACATATAAACCAAACTAACTTTTTTCCATTATACCCAATTAGTAGTATTCATTTAAAAAATATGATTACAATTTGCCAATTTTTCAACATTAAATTTTAAATAGTAATGTCAAACAAATCCAAGACCTTATTCATTAATAATATTATGTATAAAAAAAAAAAAAAAAAATGATTTTTATAAATATTTTATAGATTGATAAGTTAGTTGAAAATACTTTAGTGTATTATTTTAAAAGTTTTTAACTGTATCGATAGAGTAGTGGGTAACAACGTATCATTTTCTTTGGTAACAATTTAAATTTTTAAATATGAGCTGTACATCAACAAGCATGAAAATATTATAACTAACGAAAAAAAGGTTTCCTAAATATTTTTCCAATGAATCATCTGTTTATATTTTATTCTTTTTAAGTAGGTATACATGTATACTAGCTGTGTTTATCGACATCATTTAAAAGTAAACCACATGTTTTCAAGTAATAGATATTATTTTAATAAACTGTTTTGTACTATGTAGAATTTACACTGTTAAAAATAGTTTGAATATCATTATAAAAGCATCTATAAGTTTATTTAACGTTATCGGGATGATTAATACATCGTTAATTTAAATATTATTCTCACGGAAATGATTTTTGGAATTTTGTTTGTTTTTTACGGTTTTTCAATTTAAGTTGTAAAATATATTTTAGAAAGTTTGTTGAATCAATGACCATTTACAATATGTTTTATGTATAAAAGTTAATTATATAATGTATTTTACAACAGCTTATATATATATATATATATATATATATATATATATATATATGTATGTATAAAAACTGCATATTATATTATTGTTTCTTTAACATATTCAGTAAAAGATCAATCCATTTTACTTTAGAATTTAGATGAATTAAAATTGTTATTATTATTTGATAAATGAATTTAACTTATAAAAATCAAAAGATGAATTGTATCTACTTTTTACGAAGATATTTTAATCACAATGTCCATTTCGTAAAAGTTTGCTCAGTACATTGAGAATGCAATAAAAGTACCTTCATATTTTTATTTTTTCTAATAAAAATAATGAGAACCCTGGTTCAACGTATACGTTCCTTAAATATTTTCGAAGTCCTATTCACGCTAAATGTCACCTAATTATCCGTGTGTTGAAAATTTTACTTCAAGTTGATACTTATTATAAACTAGAAATCCTGTTTTGGAGAATATCGTTAAAAAAACGAAATCACTGTAGATTTATGTGATAATCGACCAATGGCCCACTATAAAATCTCATAAATGTTGTCACATACCGTAACCTAACAACATAACTACTACAACACTCCCTTCAAATGGTGTGTTCAAAAAAAAATGTTCGTATTATATATTTAGCAAAATTAATTATTTGTTTACTACAATATGTCCACCAGTACAACTCCTTTGAATATGAATACAAACTATAATTTTTAGTAATTATTGTGAACGTTGCCATAGTATAGGAATTATTATATGATCCATATTAGTTATCATTTATTAATAATATTTATTTTAATAATTTAAGTATTTAAAAATATAAATATCATAGCGCTATAAGAAAATTGTTAAAATACAATGAAACATATAAAGTTTGTTCTAAAATTTGTCTCAATAGATATTTTGTTATATTTAAACTATATTCTACAGTGTCTGTCACTAACGTAAAATAATTTTCAATTGCTTTCAAAACACTAAGTTCTCGTATTGTGAATAATACGCGTATAGGTTCTGATAAAATTTTTAAAGAAGACTTTCAGATTTTAAATTGAAAAAATATTGTACGAAAATTAAATTTTACGTACTTACTGTACACTTGGTAAGTATGTCGAATTCAATTTAATTTTAAGAATACAAACTTTATTTAAAATATGCCATTATATTTGAGTGACGTTTTACTTACATTTTAAATATAATGACAAATAATATAAAATTTGTATTGTTAATAAATGCATAATTTTTTGGTATGCTTAATATAAAATTACAATTATAATTTGTTTTTTCATTTCTGAAATGTATTATTTAAAATGTTGAATACATTGGTTTTATAATGATGTGTTTTTTTCATTTTAGCTTTTTGAATAAATTAATTAATTTAACGATGTTTGAAAAGAAATTTAAAGCATTAAAAGCAAATTTTCGTAAAATTATGTGGCACATGTAAATTCCACCAGAAAAGACAAGTCATAAAAATGTTGTAGGAACTCCACCCGAGAATTTATTTCCATAGAAAAGGTCAGTAGTAAATTCCGCTTCTGATATTCATGTAATCGACAGTAATTATTAGTAGTTTCGGCTTTCATCTTCGCTCCGCTTTCTATACAATAACCCTCGATTTGTAATAAAACACCCGACGAGTAGGTCAACAGTTTTAAAAAGAATTTTGTCTTGCAAATGGATTATATTTAAGATATAATTTATATTTTACGACACAATTATCATAATATGTGTTAATATTTTCCAAATCATAACTAATAACCTTATAATTTATAATTATTTCTTGTATCATTAAATCTATGACACACACAACGAAATGAAACATATTGATTCGGGATATTTTCAAGTCAGTTAAATAATATAAATAGTACAGTTTAACTATTACTTTTAAGTATAATTTTGCTATCGTATTCTTAATCTTATTTTCATAAGATAATACGAATTATCAGGATAAATATCATAGTTAAAAATCAATTGACAACTTGATTTTTTTTTTTTTTTTGTTCACAAAGATTTAATGATACACCTAAATTCGAAAAACTACATTTTTCCAATCGTCTTTAAAGAAATATTATTTGTTTATTTTCACCTCTTCTAAATACTTGATTCGCTTATATATTTATATTATGTTATTATACGTATTGTATAAATACACGATACTGAAGAAATCACACACATATTTTAAATGTTTTTATACTTTTATGAGTATTTATCATATATTATTTCAAATTTCATATTTTTTAATATTCAATTCAATATTACGTACGTATACAAATATTCAGTGTTAAATTCGTATATTATATTGTACACCAATTTCAACTTCCGGCCGGCGTACTACCTATACGTGTCGACTGCAGTTGACCTATAATAATCGTTGAAACATTTAATGTAAAATCTAATAGGTGAATAATTTTAAACGAGTTTTCATTTTAATTTAATTAATTCTCTGAACTGCAACAATAAACATTTCAAAAAACTATTTGTATAAATAAACTCGAATAGAAAAAAAAATCAAACGATCTAGGTTTGGCTTCTTAAAAATCAACATGCTCGATTTATAGTCTCATCTACTATAGTTCGCGAGAGAATATGAATATTGTGTTTATGACTGTAGCGACTTCCCAAATATTTATTACTAAGGTGACATACGAAAATAACGTACAAAGTATGACTTGAAAATAATTGTTACTGTTTAAAACCTATAACAATATAACCAATGTTTGTTACTAGCCTCAAAGGAGTGTTCGAGATTTTGTGAAGAAGGTGACAAGATTTAATTATTCCGGAAGCAGAATTATAAAAATAAAACTTTCAATTTTATTCATACGATTAAAATTTTATGTACAATAGGATTCTTGTTATGTAATAATTACTAGTGGTTTTGCGCCCTATTAATACGCCTTTTTCTTGTATACGAATTCGTAGCTTTCGAGCTGCAAATCGATGGAATATAGAGTTCCTTTACAAACATAGACAAAGATTACGTAACTGCTGTTCTGAAAGTTTTGAAACTTTCCTAATCGCCATGGGTGCTTCGTAATTTGTTATAGATAAACTATAGAATGATAACAATAAAAAAAAGTGACCGATTGAATTATAATTACCAGTCCCTGACAATTATTTTGATGAATTCTGTTTCTCATTAAAGGCTGAATAAAAATATAACACCAAGACTGGAATGATAGATAATTCAACGTTTCGACAAACCAACCAAATAACAATAGAAATTGAAAGCGATTTTCACCATTTGTGCAATGGTACGCATTCAATGAAATGTGGTTAGTTTTAATAAGTACACAGAAGTAAATAACATTTAACGATTTCGGATTATGATTTACAAAAAAATTTTATTTGAGCATATTGCTCTTAAATATATTCAAAATCTAATAAAATAAAAATAAAATTGTTAACTAAGTACTTAATTTATGTTTATTTTTAGTAGTACCTATCAATCTCAATTACACTGCTCTCATAATTTATCATCACGTTACTTCATATGTTATGAATTGTGATTATACACAAAACATGTATTCAGAAATATAGAATCTAGAACGTTTCTTCCCTCTTTAATTTCATCCCCGATACTTTTCTCCCCATACGAGTTATTTCTCCCGGAAAAAATTTAAAGTACAATCACTAAATAATACACAAATGCAAAATATCACGAGGGTAATTTTTGTTGCATAAATATATGAATCAATAAATGTATGAATATTTGTTTCAATGAATTTTATTCTTAAATAGATCTTCACTTCACTCAAAATCTAAAAATCAATTATAATTAAAATACAATATTTACATGAATAAATCTGGCCTGGATAGGACCAGCGTGTTACTGAGTTTAACTCAATGGATCTAAAAACGTTTTTGTAGGTCAAGTATCAAACTTAATTATTCTAACTCATTTTCCCTTGGTTTTAGACTTGTTTACTTTTTAGAACTCGGTAACTTGTTGCTTCTATACATTATCCGGAACTGATATAAATTAAGCAGGTATACAAAAAAAAAAATGTGTATATTATATACATAGAAATATTAAACTAACTTAACTTATCAAATCAATATTCAACTTCTTAATACGGGTAATTAAATCAATGATATAAATTATTTTTGGTATATAAGTTCAATTACATTACTTTAGATAAAACCAAAGTACTATTTTTATACTAATTTTATACCTATAATAGTTATATATTCACTCTCATTCCAGATAAAACATTTATATTTTATACACTCGTTTAAAGTAAGAAGTATGATGTCTGTATGCGAGGAAATGTTGCATTACCATACATTATATAATAGATTCTAGTAATTACCATGTTAGATACCAATAAAATAATATTAAAATACGTGTTATATTAGCGAGTAACGTAATTTATCTAATAATCATATTTGGAATTTAATTTATTTATTTCAATTCCTCAGGTGGGATGAAATTTAAATAAATTCCTACAGTACAAAAATTACTAAAAAGGTGAAATAAATACATACATATCTGATAAAATTCGGTGAAGCATCGAATGAATGACCTAGTCTTATACAAGTAACAAGTACCTAGTTTCGCTTATGCTAATGTATTTATGGTGACAGAATTTGCATAGTATTTAAATTTCGTTTTAAGAATTAAAGAATCTTTTATCATTTATCTAAAATAAGCCTAGTGAGATTTTTCTTCTCAATATTGATTTCAATCTAAGGCTGTGAAGAACAAAGTTTTTTAACTTTTGCTATAGTTTAATATTAATAACAATTAATAATCTATAATAAAAAGAACATATATTACATAAAAACACAAAACACGTACACTTACATATTTTTTGGTGGTATGTACTATTGTATAGTCCCTATTATATATCTATGACTAAAATTTAAGTACATAACCATTGTGTTATAATCGTGATGAAATAGCATGTGAAATTATCTGTGTTAAAACGCATATCATCAGTGTACCCAATCATGTATTTATATAATAATGTTGTGTGTATGGAATTTTACAGATATATATTTATAAAAAATATTTGGAAATTACAATGTCTCAGGGGGTCAATGGCTCCGGGTGGTAAATTTTAAAGGGATAAGCCAATGAAGATTGATGGGTTTAATGGTGACCTAACCTATTTTGAAAAGACCGTTTTGACGGGAGGGGATAATGTGTACCTAGAACGCCAAAATCTTAAATAATTTTCTGAAAAATTATAATAATGGATATAATTCTGATCCGGGTATAACCACTAGTTGTATGCCGACGTGTCATTGTAAACTGTAGAGAATATGTTGTAGTGAAATATACGGTGTTGCAGTACACTTTGTAAGTTATGTTTTACATGAAAATGAATTTGAATAAATTATTTTACCGTTGCGTGATATCTAAAAGTAGAAAATAAGTATATGTTTTTGAGCGAAAACTAAAATACAAATAGGTAACACTTTTGCAATTTTTGTATTACATGTAAGCCGTTTTTTATTTTATCGATTTACATATTTAAAAAGGAAATAGATACATCGTTAGTGCATTTAAATATCATTACCTTGATTATTTAAATATGGTTAATCAATGCATCGAGGAGTTTTTTCGTAATAATTATATTATAATAAAAACTAACTAAATAAAGATATTAATGAAACTGACAAAAATTAAATGTACTCGTAAAGTTAAAAGTCCAAATTAAAGGTAATTATTTATATGAGCATAAAATATTATTAGGTTTCAATGAAATTACTTAAATTGACGTGAATAAAGCTAAATAATGTATTTTTAACTAATTTACTGGTCTTATTCAACTTGCTTACAAATGGAATAATTTAGGAACATTTAAGTAACTTCATGTATTTCTAAAAAATACCCATCACAATACTTGAGATTTTATATTTTATCACGTATAAAATAAATTGAATAGTGCATATATAACATTTTATTTTGCTTTTATACATATTGAAACACATTGGCGTGATAAATGGATACGATAAATACTTCTGATGTGGGTACGGAAACCAAACGTGTTGTTATGAAATGCTCACATACAACTAAGAATGTACAAATTAAATTAAATATTTGACTTGTTAACACTCATTGATAATTATTTTATATTATATTATTATTATAATACAAATTATTTTATAACTAGTATCTATATTATAGATGCATAGCACCTTGCATAAATCCATTGCACCTAATCCGTCTTTATCTCTTCAAGTGTTTTGAACACTGTATGATGAATAAAATTTTTCATATGCAACTTATTACAGAATTATTTTTATGTAATACGTTAGTTATTAAAAAAATATTTAATATTATAATATTAAGAAACAAAAATGTTAATGCACTTTACGTAGATAATCTAGTGTTTTGCGACACATGATTTCAATTTATAAGTTACGTATTTATTAGATTCTTAGTAAAACGAAGAATGTATTGGTTTTACAATGATGAGTTTTTTTTTAATGTATGTAATCACTTTTTCGGGTAGTACGAGTAATAATATTAGTATTAGACATATTGGTTCTATAATATTAGACATATTGGTTATCAGGCGTTCCAAGATCTTCTGTTTCACTCAGCAAAAAATTTTTCAATCCATGACTTCATATTATTCTTCCATGACAATTAATATTTTTTTGTTAATATTTGAAATATAAGAAAAATGAATAGGTATATCACTTAATAATATATAAATACTATAATGTACATAATACTAACATAAATATGGGAGACTCATTATGTAATTTCAAAAGGTACGTACTGTGTTGCAGTTAAAAAACTGTTTTCTTTTTCATTCAGAAAAAATAACTCTGTAGCTGATTATTAATTACTTCAAGTTTGTAATATACCTTTGTAGATACTTAATATTTTTTTGCATAGGTCATTTAACCAACATTTTATCTGTATATTACAACACATGTAATTAGTAAAAAATTGTAAATTACTTACCTTTTTTGAGAAAAAGTGTCTTAACTATAGTTTTAATTTTTGAAGAAATGTTGTAGATTTTCCATCAACATGTTCTTCATTAGGAGCTGATTTTGAGCTATCAAATCAAACACCTTGTGAATCACCATTTCAAACTCACAATTTTGCGAATCCTATCACATAAGAAAAAGTATTTGCTTTCTATGACCGGGCCCACATGATAAAACTCATTCGAAATACGTTGGGCGACAAAAAAATATTATGAATGGTAAAGATGAAGGTCTAAGGTTTGGTACTAAACTGATTTCAAAACATAAACTATTTAGCAGTGTTTTAAATTTAAGTCCATTTATCAAATATATCACTTTGTAAATAGCTCAATATGTTTACCATAGTCATAAATATTAGATGCATATCTATGAATATAACGCATGGCAAAACACACAATTCATGGAAGGAAAGAGACATTTTTTTCTGAGTAGGATAGAAGATATGATTTTGATATTGCTATCTCTCTTCTTTATTCGAGAACCCTTTCGCTATTAACTAATATACACATGTCCTATTCATTATATATTATCTATGGTAATAATACTCCAAAAGTTTCATACGGCAACTCTATAGATTATAAATGTTATCTAGTTTGTACTTAATGGACTCATTTTTCTAAGCGTAAGGATAAACTATCTAAAAATTGAGCAAAAATGTTAAAATTCCCTGTTTACGGAATTTTCATTAGATCCATTTTATATATTTGGCCATAAATCAAAAACTATAGTGCTAAACACTTGAAATGTTCACCAAATATCAATACAACTCTAATACTCACTCAGAAAAAATGTCGAAAATATTTCACCATTTTAATGCAATATATAGAACTTTTAAATTATTGAAAATATTTCTGTTTTTTAGAAGTTTGTATGTAATACAATTATATATATTTTATATAAAAACTTGAAAATTCAATATTACTTTATTCTGTATATGTTTAACTAACAGCACTAAAAAAATTTGAAAAACCGTTTGTTCGAATTTTTTTTTACACGCGTTTAAAGTTTATATTTGAACAAAAATCATTAATTACGCGTAAATTCGCGATATTTTTTTAACGGAAACCTTATAAGATTTTGAACTGTAAGTTCCGAAAAAAAATGTTTACTCATAGATTATGTAGGAATATCCATTTATGCCTATTTATAGTTCAAGTTTCATAAATACAATCTCAATTAGTATTCTTTACACGCGTTTTAAGATGGAATTACGGCTCAAATTACTCTTTTTTCGTTAAATGTCAGATTTATTTTCTATTTTAATATCATATTATATTTGTAATTTTTGTTATAAAATCTGAAATTTTTATAAAAGCTTCTTTATAAGTAGCTTCAGGTATATTTACATTTTGATAAAAATCGGATGCGTTAATTTTTTTCATATTAGCTAGTAATGCCTAAATACGATGAAATAGAGAATTATTTATTCAACATAGATTTTTTTTTTGTTATTATTCGAGCACTTATTAACTTGAATATTGAAAATTACACCAATCGTTAATTATTGCATCATAAAGTTTTCATTTTTTCAAAAACTTTAATAGTTGATTCTAAAATTATTACTCGATTTTTGCTCGGAATCGTTTTCCGAAAACAATGATTTATCGTTGATTTCAAATTTCAATAAAATCATATTACACGCATCGTTCACAAATCGTAAAAGTAGCTAATCTAAAGTTCTTTAAATCCAACGCCATTATTTCGCTCAAAAATCGAAGAATACACATGGTGAGAATATATGATCGGTTTTTTAAAATTTCGCAAAATGTAGTATGATAAGTATGATAAGATGCGCTATCGAAAATCAGAACTTTAGTGTAAGTTTGGAGTAATTAAAATGGAACTAAGATAAAACTAATTTCATTAATTGACTATCGAATATTGCTTAAAAATTCGTTTTACAGTAAATCATTTTTTTTTTTTTTTTAAAATAAACATTATTCCTTAAAAAAGGATAGTTGTAATAAGATTGAGTCATAGGAAATATTAATAAATATTGTTTATCTGGCGATTTCAAATGATACGATATATTTTATTTTTTCCGGTCTATCACTAAAATTAACATAATTTTAACGACTTCGCCGGCAATAATAATTATTATTGTTATAATAAAAACGCGAATAGGCGTATTAAAATATGTGCATATTTTCGAATCGTTTCTTTTTGCAAATCTTTATCAGCTGTCACGACAGCAACGAAGACAATACACCTATACACATTATACTATTATATTATAGTTTTGCGTGCGTGTGCTTGTGTGTGTGCTTGTGTTTGTGTGTGTGTGTGTGTGTGTGTGTGTGTGTGTGTGTGTGTGTGTGTGTGTGTGTGTGTGTGTGTGTGTGTGTGTGTGTGTGTGTGTGTGTGTGTGTGTGTGTGCGCGTGTGAACAAATCACGTATGCAGCACGTTCCCATATTAATAATTATATAGAAGTAATTTTGTCATGTGTATGTATAGATATTAAGTACTCGCGGACATCCGCGTCGAAAAAACTCGACGATTTTTTTTTTTTACACGCTGACGTCCGGTGATAGAACGGATACATATTTTTCGCAGCTCGAAAAATATAACAACACAATTAATATTTTAACGATAATAATTATTATCATTAAGACCGTTTTTAATTACGTTCGCCCGCTCTCGCACCGGCGCGGCGGCGGTCATTTACACAGCGATCGCACGCGTTATTATCATTATTATTATTAGGTACCTACTACAGTAGTTAGAACGCAGACTCGTGCGTAACGCACCTGTATATACGACTCTATGGTCGCACGGCGATCGAATGGACCACAGCCGCCGCCGCCGCGTTCTCTCTCACTCGCCGCCGCTAATATTGCAGTTCCGGCCGGGGCGAGTGTGTGTGTGTGTGTGTGTGTGTGTGTGTGTGTGTGTGTGTGTGTGTGTGTGTTTGTGAGAATGTGTATGTGTATCGGCATGTATGTATATAATAAGTGAGTCCATGCGTATGTACTCGCATGTATAATAATAATGACGAGAGCGAAATGAAAGGGATAAGCCGTGGCGGTGCACAGGATTAATGCGATTTTGGCAACGACTCGGACCGGGTTCCCACGTGTCCCCGACGGCCGTCCGCGCGACCGGCGGTGAGGAGAACGGCGCAACGGGTGCGAGGGAAAGCACCTTGGGCAGGAGGGGTGGTCAGTCTGCATTCCACCGGGCAGGTCGGCCCCATGACCTACTTATTATCTTCTTCTTGTGTATATACATGTATACCACGTGTATATAGATATCTATACACCTGTGTGTATTATGTATATACTTATATATATATGTGTGTGTGTGTATGTGTGCGTGTGTGCGTGTGTGTGTGTGTGAGCTCACACATTGCCCCGGGCTAATCGCCCCCCCCCTCCCGAAGTTTTTATATATATGTCCACTTTTAAAACAAAAATTTTATTTCTCTACACCACACTCTGTCCGAGTGGAACCCTGTTTTTATGGGAACTGGATAGAGTTATATGTATATAATACGTACTATATAATATTATAAACGCGAGTCACTGTCGCCGCCACTCCAGTGGTGTCGGAAGCGAAAGGAAGCCGCCGCCGCCGCCGCCGCCGACAGGGCTAACCGAATAACTACTTCCTCCTCTTGCTTCTTCTGGTCTGTCGCAGTTTACACGCGTAAAACTATCATAATATAATATATGTATATATTTATTTATGCGCTAGTGTATGTGTGTGTGTGTGTGTGTGTATATATATAATATTCGTATTAAAACACTCGCACCGTTCGCGTATGAAGAAAAAAAATATTATGGAAAGTAAAAAAAACCTAGTATTAACGATCCATTGACCATTGATATTACACGTACACACCACACATACCCCGAGACCACACGCATGCTCTACACATCCGAACACGTCGCGTATTAAACGCACGCAGCGGTTTTAATGTTAGTCGATTTTTACCCGTAAGTGTACCGTGCGCGGTGTAGTGCGTCATTATTTTATTAGCATGTCATTGATTAACGTCAGTGTTACACTTTTACGCGCGTTTCATAATTAAACATACCTAATACGATATATCATGTAGACGAGTCAGCAACGAAGAGGCGTATTCACTCGGATCATAGGGTACTGTTGTTTTAGGGGCCCGTTAAAAACAATAAATAATAACGAGTTTATTACGTTCTAAAAAATTGTATCATCCTTGATTTTTAATAATTTGTGGAACACTCTGTAATCGAAACTCGAAAGTCTACAAGTACTGTATTCGGCACAACCCGAAAAACATTTATCACGAGGGGTCATAGTTATAATTTATCGGAGGCCTGCATACACGTCAATGATACACAGTACCGTCACGCGTTCTTTTTGTAAATACGAGTATGTATACCCATCTAATCGTGTGAAATAATCACTTAAAAATAATATTGTTGCCGTTTATTTTTCTGATTAATCTCTTGGATCCTTGTCCGATTATCGCGGTAATTATTTTTGATAAAATTTATGAGTTTGGTATAAGATTTTTTTTTCTTTTTTTAATTCAATTTTATACGTCGAAAAATATGCTAAGCCATTTGGCTGTTATTTGTGACACCAATGTGTGGGCACTCCTATATTTTAACTAGGCGAAAATTCCGTAGAAAACATACCTACTTATTTGGTTTACAAATAAATTATTAACTATTGACCAGTTTGGTACATATTGTTATAAATACATTAACGATCGTAATCATTTGAGCAAATAAACCGTTTAACACTCGACGGAAAATGAAATAAATAAACATATCAAGTTACTTTCTAGAGATTTTTCGATTTTTTAGTATTTTACACTTCGCGTGCACCTACCGCTGTACGATTTATTTCGAAGTATCACGCAGCTAATTGTATTACTTCGCACTATGTCTAATTACCGTATTTCTAAACAAAGACCTATAATCGTCAATATTTTTAGGCTAGAGAAATCTGAAAAATTTAAATTTTAAACACCGCAGTGTTGTAAAGGCTAGTTTGACTTAACCTATATATCGCATAAGAATAATAAAACCGGCGGCGCGGATTTCGACGGAGTGCAATAGTTTGTAACAATACAATATATAATATGCACGCAGATGCTTATACAGAGAAAGAAAACATTTGAAAAGTATAAGCTTGTGCATTTTATCAACTACACATAACGTTGTCGGATAAATACACGTGTATACATAATTATGTACATAAAAGATAAACGCGTACAAAAATGCTAATGTGCCGTTAGTGGCGCCGAACCCTACTTCCAAGTGTTCAAGTGTTGCGGTCGCAACTTATCTTTTTTTGTTGGGGCGGTGTTATAGTCCACGACGGTCATCCCTTAAACTTATGAAAAGTATATTTGTTTTCGGAATAGTTTATATTAATAACACTATATTGGTCAGTAAGATTTAAAGTCTATTATATAACGAACAATGTGTTTAGTTTAATAACTGATTTTCAATTTATTCGGTTGTTAACTCTTGAATTGTGTACTCTTGAAAAGTAGTATTTGAGGCTATTGTGTACTCGAGTGAATATACATTCACCGAAACACCTTTGAATAATTCGTTTATTACATTTCGTCATCAGACATTATGTTTTACAAATTTCGTTGTTTACCCGTATAAAACACCTAATGAATATTATTAAAACAAGAAGTATGTGGACGTATGCAAATAGAGGGTGTGATGGGGCAAAGCCTAAGGGGCAACAACCCCCGTGGGTCTGTAAAAAGAAATGCGTCTATAAAACGAATAATGCCGTAACAGTGTAACTTGAAATGAAGCGCTGTATGTGCCATGTGCGTAGAAAAGGGCGGGTATTGGGTGTTCAAACACCCCCCGAAATCAAATCAAATGATTTTGAGCTTTTTGTGAATCTTGTTCGAGAATGTTATTAACTCGCATATTATGTACTAACTACTAGGTATGATTTGTGGAACCACAATTTACATTTTATACTACAGTTCATAGCTGTATAGTACAATACTTTCGGATCATCAACAGTTTAATTCGGAATATTTATGGTGGAAATCCAAATGAGTAAAAGAAAAAGATTATTTTAGACCATCCTCAGCAATTGAAGCATTTTTTTAAATGTGATTCTGAATTTTTTACAAATATAAAACAATTGTCGACTATTATTCCTACACTTTCCGTATCAGCTACTACTGCAGAAAGAACTTTTTCAACATTACAACGCATTAAATCATATTTGAGAAATTCGACAGGAAATGAACGATAAGTTGGACTTTCATTGCTAAGCATTCATCGTGAAATTAATATTGACCAGGAAGAAGAAATCAATATTTTTAAACTTCAACCAAGAAAACAGAAGGTTTTATCTTATAATTTTTCTATATATCTTTAAACTTTGTAATTTATATGCACAAAATATTGTAATGGTATTCAATCGTATTTTTAAAATAATTCACATTTAATTTCAATGTTTTATAATATTAATATACCTAAACCCCTCCGAAAATATTTCCTACCTACGCCCATGGTATGTGCGGTAACAGTATGCTAGTCGAGTAGCCGTTCTCATCGAGGAAAAAAAACAAAAAAAAAAAAAAAGGATAACGTGGTGTCATCAAGAGATTACAATAATTATAATAACAATAATAATAATGATAATAATAATAATGATAATGATAATAATAATGATAATAATAATCATAATCATTGTCGACCGTCGTAACGGTTGGCGTCGACGTCCGACTGCCGGGCGCGATCGCCGCGGTCCAACATGGGGTGCTTGTCGCCGCCGCCGGCCGTCTTTTTCCGGGCCGCCGCCGCCGCCGCCGCCGTGCCGTAGTACAGCGGGCTCACGGCCGGGCTGCAGTCGTCCTGCACCATCGGGAACGCGTACTCCAGCTGCACGCCGTACCGCGGCAGCTTGTCCAGCACGTAGCCGCGCACGTTGGCCGGCACCGTCTTGTTCCTGGACAACAGGATGGTGGACAGGTACCGCGGGCTGGACGGTTTCTCCGCGCAGTGCAACAGCACCGCCCACGTGTCCTGGCAGTCCAGCACGTACGTGTTGTAAACGCCCTCGTCTGCGGACCGGAATCATCGCGCACGCGCGTTATAAATCGTGTGCGCGTGCCATTTGTGTCGCGTCGTTGTAAAAAAAAATTTTTTTTTAAAGTTTTTTTTCAACCTAACCCGCGCGGTTTAAAAAACTATTAATATTCGGTGTTTGCGAACCGAACGGAACAGGGTCGTCATCGAGTATGCGGACCGTTTTTTCGGGGACTCGAGCGCGCCCCATACCGCCGTGTGTATTCGTTTTTACAAATAAAACACTAGGTAATTAAAACGGTATTTACGTACGTCCTATCGATTTTAGATTCTGAGCGGACCGCATTCGAATATCGGTATCACAATTAGATTTTTTTTTTTTTTTTGTGTACCCCTCGACTTTGTCCAAAAGACCATCAGGCGACTCTATAAATCGGAAATTGCACGCAAGCATGCACTTGTGTTTTTCTAATCTCTCGAAAGATTTTCCAGGCGTGAGGAAAAACTACCGTAAAACCTCCGAAAAACGGTAAAATTTGCCGTTAACGAAATTTTCATTTGATCGATTTTACCTATTTAGTCATGATTCCAAAACTAATGTTGCTAGAAACCTGCAACTTGAAACGTATATGTGTTTTACTTATTACTGCATACTCTACGAGGGTTTTAAAATAATGTTGAGTTAAAAACAGAACTTTGAATACGTCTCGTTTTTAAGTTCACCTTTATTAACATTTTTTATACTTGGTAAAAATTTCTGAAAATAAATATGACCTCAGTCATATACTCCACCAAACAACACTCAAAAATTTTCAAAAATCATGATTCAGCGTTTCAATAATCTATAATACGATTTTACGAAATCGATTGTTTTTATATAAATTTTAACTAAAATGTGTATCTAAAATTATTGGACTATCCAATCATTATGAATCTTTTTTATACAGATAGAACAACATGTTTTGAATCTTTTAAGGAAAAGAATTATCTTTTGTCAAATAAGAAAACTTTAAATGGTTTTGATACAAAAAAAAATCCTATGACAATCAGACTAAAAATGGTAAATTAGATAAATGCTATATTTTTATACTGAAGCTTTCCTCAGAATCTTTTTACTAAAAAAATGATATACAATTTCTTTAAAATTCATTGCACCCACACCCATTATATCTTGCCCAAGGAGGAAAGAATATTCCATGGTGCGAAATATGCTCGGCTTTTGTTTGTTTTATATTTTATATTTAATTAATATTATTGAGAAATTCGTGTTGAGAATCAAAGAGAATAATTATTACGTTTATTTTCGGCGAAAAGTTACACTTCAACGGCTTATATGTGGTATATGATATTGAATAACATTCCAGAGACGTTAACATAGATGAAATTCATTATTTATATTTAACTTTTTTCTCGCTTCTAAACGAAATCAGGATTTGTTTTTAATGATTTCATGCTATTACAATAAAGAGCCTTACATGGAGTTTCCTCGTGAACCCAATGGCCGGGCATTTCGAGGCTCGGTATGTTCCACGTGATGTTTCCGGTCAGAATCTCGTTGTCCGGGTCGTCTACATAGCTGTACGTAAAGTCCATGGAAATTTCCGGTGCGTCCGGTGACAGGTTGAATGTCGACCTCATACACCTGTAGATCTCCACCTCTTCGGAACTGGCATAGTACTCGATCACGTTCCACGACCCTTTAATCTGAACACACATACACGTTTGACGTCGCAGTAAATCAATAGGGCGTAAAAATATGATTCGCACATGAATATGATATGTAGGATTTTATAACAATGTCTAATATTTTTAAGTACGAATTGAGCTGGGGCGTGTGTAATACGGGTCATAAATGACCTGCCGAAAAGTAAAAGGTTATACAACCTGAGCCACGTCCTAAAATCAAGGTGTGTAATTCGAGTCACGGCTGATAAAGTAGTTTACACTGTGTAATTTGCGTCATATTTTTAAATCTTATTTCCAAGTGATGACTGATGACGTTTAACTCCGCAAACTACCGTCACTTGATTCGCTCTATCGGGAGAGGACTCGCTGCGCGAGCCCTATCACATCGATAACGACCCTCGATTCATAGTGAAGACTACCATTGATGGTCACTATAAAGCATCCAAAAATCCAGTGATTCGCTATGAAAAACCACCTCGGGTGTAATAGGTTCGGTTCATTCCGCGTGACCAAAATACTCTACATTTCCAATGTCTAATAATTTATTTTTTGACGGTGCAAATCACCTATATAACCGTTTCAGTAGAGTACAAAATGACCCAAATTACCATTTGAGAAGGTTTAAAATGGCTCGAAATACATACATAAACTTTTAGCTACTTATGACTGGTGTAAATTATATGTGTTATTAGTGGCCCAAATCACCTTCGTTCCCGAGCTGTACCTGCCCAATCCTATCATCGTGAATATTTATTATGGAATTATACACGAGTGTAATGTATACAAATTAAACGCACATTGTAATGCAACGATATATAATATCGTATCGTGTAACTGATTGAGTATTTAACGCAAATTTTTTTCTCAGACGATGCAGTGATTACGATAAACTGTGTGGCGTATCAGAAGGGAAGTACAAACAACTAACGGAGGAAGTTACCCTAATCAATGCATAATGTATAACATATTATAATATATACACGATAAATTGAAACAATAAGATAAATTAAAATCTAATGCATTATGTTTGATTTATAAGCATTTTTTTACAATCGGTCAAAAGATATTTTTTTTTTTTTTTTGAAAATCTTTCATAAATCTTAGGAAGAACGTGAATAACTAAAAAAAAAAAAAAACGAAAATTGTTAATGGGTTTGTATTGTGTGAAATCATAATATCTATTTATATTTTTTTAAATACGTATATTATTAAAATATTCGACACTTTTTATACAGTAACATGGAAGTTTTTTCATTATTTAATAATACTTTGTTTTATGAGTATTTCAGTCTTTTTATACGGTAACTATTATTTATAATATAACATTATAAAAAATAATATTAATTTTAGGTATTTAGGAAATTATTGTTGTGTTATCGATCGTATAATTTATGAAATTTACCTAAATGTTAAAAGTTTAGGGCAGATAGTAGTGGAAGATAAGTTTTACGAGGGTGTCCCTGCTTTTCCACTGCTCTACGAAAAGTATACTCTTTTATAATACCCTGGTGTTTATGGTATAAATAATAGTTGTCATTAAAAAAAAACTAAAATTTAAAAAATTATGTTGATGAAAAATAGTAAAATAAATATTTTTTCATAAAAATTCTATACTATTAATTTATTATCAGTGTGTTACTTATATATAAAGTGAAAAAATCGAATATGAGCATTGCACATTGTTAAATCATAATGTTTAAATCTTCATAGGCTCTGAATTGTCTGGATACATCATTACAGCATTAGAACTAAAAATACAAGTACAAATATAATGAATTTAAAATATATTTTATGTATTTACTTCCATCGAAAAAGTCATAGCAAATTTATTTTATTTATACCATAATAGTATTCAACACCGAACGATTGCTACATTGAATAACATACCAAGTCATCAAATATATCTCATATGTAAAAAAAAAACCATTCAAATTTTGATTAAGTAGTAGGTATTTTTATTTTCTATGCAAGCGTACCTTATTTTCTCAATTTCTGTTTCTTCAAGAGAATTACATTGTGGTTTTAACTTTCGCACAATAATTTGAAATAAGTAGAAAGCAAGTATGTTATACTGTTCAATATTTCTGTATGAATTATTTTCGAAGTATTTCAGTATCTTATTTGTTTTATTTACATACAAAATTATCGAAAAGTCAATTTTTAAATCATATTATTTTTACTTTCTAAAGATATTATAACTTAATTATCTTAAAAATATAAAATTATGTAACAATATTAAAAAGATAAAACCAAAAAACTTTGAACAGTTTTGATTTAAATTCAGTTCACTGAAGTGTTTTCAAGCTTAATATTATCCGAGGAAAATTGTGTATTATATTTATCTTACTCTTATTTTAATTTAAAAAATACTCGCATTATTATGAATATAATATATATTACCTAAACTAATTGGCAGTCAGAAGATGTATATTTATTTTCCTTTGGTTATTATACAACTGGATTCTCAATTAATGAATACTTAATAATTAAAATGATTTATGTTTCACAAATACGACTTGAATTAATAAAAAAAAATGTTCAAGAAAATGAAGTGAAAAGTCTTTGAGAACGTATTTCACTAAAATAACATCAAAATTTTAATTACTATGATGAACTTATTATGATTTTTCTAGTCGAGAAATATTATTATTTATAAGAATATGTAGAACACTCTTTTAAATGTGTTACCTAAAATATTTATTTAAATCAATCATCATTGCATATTCTAAAAGTATCCTGAATGATTCATTATTTCGGTTCAATATTTTTATTTATTTCCTATAATATTTCCTAGTTACACTTTGCTGATCAGTGATACACTAATCGACTAACTATATTATAATTCTAAAACATTTAAAACAAATCAAATAAAAGTTTAGTATACGTGATCTTTTTGTTGGTGTGAATTAGGTCTAGATGAGACAAATAATTTTATCAGTAGTCATTTGTTGACACGGACGGTATAAAAGCATATTCTTACCGCGTCTAAATCACAATTGCTCCTAGCCTTGACCTCCGGACACTTCTCGTCGTTTTTCACCAATTTGTAACACCACGTCGGGTCACCAAAAACGAAAAAAAAACAAAACAAAATACTAACCACTTTAAAATAAGCCATAATGATATAGTACTCAATAAAATTTACTTGTTAAATTTTAAATAATGTCAAAACTGGTTCAACAACACTGGACTTGTTGCTGTGGTACATTTTATCTCCTGATATCCGGTATTCAAATGCGTACAATAATAGTAAATAATCTCAGGGTCAATAAAAACAAATATTTATCACTGTGTCAACATGCAATTTCGACATTTCATGTGCGACCAAAGTTTTCAATACACCAATAATAATATGTCATAATTTTCAACAGTTCTGAAAATGTGCAGCTGACCTACTTTTTCCTGCCTTAAAATAAGAACTGGAAACGAACAGGATGAAATTAATGGTATTTGTCTATGAATATTGGTGTGTGTGTGTGTGTGTGTGTGTGTGTGTGTGTGTGTGTGTGTGTGTGTGTGTGTGTGTGTGTGTGTGTGTGTGTGTGTATGTGTGTGTTGTGTTGTGTGTGTTATTTTTTCGGGAGGCCTCTTTAAAAACAGGTTCTGTGTGCGTTGACCATTAATTGGAATACTCGTTTAAAGCACCACGACAGCTGTAATTTTTATTATTATTATTATCATTATTTTTTTTATATTAAGTTTATTCCAATATGCTCATCGGTATTGTCGGATATCGGTAAAATATCTATTATTATTTAGTAGGTATACATGAATTTTAATCGGTAGTACGCTATGCACTGAGGATCCCACAAATGATAAATATCCGAACGTCCAGTGATCAGATAGGCTAAAAGAAGACCAGACGACTACGGCGTCGTATAGCTCAGAGAAAGCTCGGGAACGTCAAAAACGTATATGTGGACGAGAATAGTAGTAGTTGCTGTGGTACCTATATAGGTAGATAATTGTATACAAGAGGTCACGACAGAGATGTGGTCTCTCAGTTCGATTGTCATAGGAAATAATTCGACTGTGGTCAAGACGGTGATTTCGTTGAAATGTTATATGATGATACAATAATTATGAAATTTCTCGACCACACACCCAGAAATGGTCTACAGACAAATTAATGCACAATGCACATTCAATGTCACATTTGATAAATGTGTGCACTTTTAAGTACGCTATTCTAATATAAAATAGACGATAATATTATATATTGGTTATAGTTTTGTTTTGATCGCAATTTCATTGAGAGTTTTGATACGTTTTAACTCGATAGTTTTTTGATTGTTATTTTTTGCGAATAAAAATATAATTATCGTTATAAAAATATTATGTCATTAAGAATATTGAAAAAAAATGAAAAGAATATATTAATTAAATTTAGATAACTTAAAATATCATAATTTATTTTTTTTGATTAAAATTAAAACAAATATAAAAATGAAAAAAGAATAATGTTTATATAAATTCTGTTTTATTTTTGTAGATTTAATGCCTAATAAGAATGAGTGTATAACTAATGTTTACATTATTGAAATTTAAAATATATAAAATTAATCTCATTAAATATATTTAGTTTTAAATAAATAAATAACGATAAATCATACATACTTATAATTGTGTATGAAATATTATTTATGTTTGAAATAGGTGCGTCAATTTTTAATTGATAAATAAAATAAATATTAAAGGGAAAAAAGTTTTGGTTTGTTTCATATTTTTAAGGTTTAAAAATATTTAATTGTATTAATTGTAACCTGTAACTATACAGTAGGTATAATTTCTTGCTTGTAGCAAAATAATTAGACCTTAAAAATTAAAACCTAATAAGGTAGGTATTAAATTTCAAAAACACCGTATGTTTGTTTAAGCTTTATTCTTAAAAATAAGCGAAGAGGAAATTCAATAGTTATATCACATTTAACCTAAATAGAGAGTTAAAGACTATTTGGTTATTTTAGAATATTATAACAATAAATTACCCGAAAATAGTAACATTTTAAATCAAAAATAAAATTAATATATGTCAAAATGTCAGATATTTAATTTTAATAAAATAAAATTATTATTTTGTGTATTATGATTAATTGACTAGAAACGGGTTTACTATGTATACTATTATATTTCTGGTTTTATATTTTTATTTTTCTGAAAACCACCGTGTTCCAACAGGAAAATTCTATAAATGACCTTTTTACACTACATGTGTGTCAAATTTTCAGTAAACAAATAGTTTCAAAATTCATGTATAGTGTAAACTTTCTTAAAATGTATGATGAAGTATAAATAGATATGCTAGCAACCATGGTCACTGTACAATCAAAAATAAATGTTTTTTCATAGTATAGTGACGGCAAAATGATAAAATACTAATAACACACTACATTGTATTTATTAATTTATCATATAGATATTACTTAAGTGTTACAAGGGGCCGAACCCTAGCACACGTCTCTCCAACGAATTTTAATTTTATTTAACGTTATTTTATCCATCAAGTAAAACCTCTTAAATACGAAAAAATATTTGACAATAATTGTTCATGTATAAAAATATTGTACATATGTAAGTATTTTTATATGATAAAGTTATTGAAACTTGTTGTTTTTACCTTAACGATTTTATTTGATATAATGATAATAAGAGTATAAAGTAGTTTAATGATTTCGAAACGTGAAAAATATATCTGAAATAATTGTATGAAAGTTTAGTTAGTTTAATTTATATTCATTCAACAAATAAAATATACGAATTTTAGAAATACACACTAAACAAATACGATTATAATTAAAATAATTGTATTAACTTAATGTTTGTCTAGTTGTTGTGAACATGCAATTAAGTGCAAATACAATTTTAGTAAAAAAGAAAGAGGACAAATTACTCGGAACATTCTTGCATCCTTAGTAGAATCATTGAGAAAGTGGGACATAATTGTAGTAGTTTGGCCACTTCCCTTAAAATACCTATCGTCTAGTCGACTTAAATAATGTAATATTTTTATATTAACTATAATATGTATAGTATGTAAATACGATTAATAATATTATTTGTAAATTAATATTTTAATTTAAGTATTTTAACGCAATACTTCATTTCGAGTATCGTTAATTATACTACGGTTTTAGATATCATTAGTTTTTTACGTCATGCATTATTTAAAATTATTTATTTTGAATATAATAATACAAAATATTAAGATAATTTTATGATAAATGTTTTGATATTGGAATACGATTAAATGGACACTTTTTTGAAAATATGTATCACATTTTATTGAGTTACTAATTGTGAAAATAAAAAATTTTTTGCATATTTATAAAACATGATAGATTTATATGTCTAACACGTTTTCATTTACAGGAATTCGAGGTATTACTTTAATTTGAGTGAGTATACCAGGTCCATTAATTTAATTGACTCAAGATGATTTATCTTACACGATTCAAATAAAAAATTAATTGGTTTTTAATTTTTCCATATTACAAATCGTATTTTACTTCACAACTTCAAATATCATTTAGATTGTATCATTCTATTCAGTTTATTTATTGACGGTAAGAAAACTTAGGTTCTCAAAATGTATATTATCTCTTAGACACAATAATACTAATCCAAAAACGATATCCTTTTGAGGAAATTATGTTTTTGACATATCTTTTGTAAGATTAATTTTAACGAACATGCTAACGTTTTAGCAGTGTAACATTTTTTGAATAAGCCTCAAACAAACCCTATGTATCCACTGTCGTTCCGAGATTCTTAAAGTTTCATCATGTTATTAAACATAGATTGAATAAGTACATATTTTTTTAAATACATTTTTTTAATTAATTTTTATTGAATATATTTATATTTATATTATATATATATATATATATATATATATATATATATATATATATGTGTGTGTGTGTGTGTGTGTGTGTGTGTGTGTGTGTGTGTGTGTGTGTGTGTGTGTGTGTGTGTGTGTGTGTGTATATTACCTAGATTATAAGAAGAATGAATAAAATTAAAATTTTATTTCTAAAAGTTAATAATTTACTACTGTATATCATAGTACTGATTTGAGAACGATCAACTGAAAATTTATATGCTTAGGTTAAAAAAAAATTGTTTATGAGCAAAAATTTTGTATGTGTATTCTTTCATATTTGTTGATTTTAAAAGTTTACAACTAGAATTCTATTAAAACAGTTGTTTAGAATGGTTAGTCGAACAATAAAATCTAAACAAAACAAGCTAGGTACTTAAAAATTAGGCGTGCGTATCACAAAGCCCAAAGGTATGGTTTCATTTAAAATTTGAAAGTTACGATGATTCATTGCATTCAAAAACACTTTCCTAGTAGTACTAAATTCACTGATGAATAATTTCAATTTTGTATTTGAAAATTCTTCATTATTTTAGAATTAATAAAAATGACGGGACCGTGGATTGCCATAATCTTATTGAAAAATATATAAGTCAAACAGGTAAAGTTTATTATACAATGAATATTAATAGAGAATTCAAAATGTGTTATATGGTGATAATATATAAGTATGTACCTGTACTGTTCAAAACTTGAAGTCCATAATAAAGTCGATAAATATTTTCTAATTCAAAATAATACTGAGAATGAGTAAGTTATTGATTGCATCAAGCGTAGGTACACACAAAAAGGGTTGGTGTTCAAACCTTCTTTCTCGGAAATTCAGGTGTGTGTGTGTGTGTGTGTGTGTGTGTGTGTGTGTGTGTGTGTGTGTGTGTGTGTGTGTGTGTGTGTGTGTGTGTGTGTGTGTGTGTGTGTATCAGAAAATCACCAAAGATAACACATTTTATATTTTGTTGCAATTTTTTTTTTTTTTTTTTCATCATTGTTTTAAATCATTATTTTAACATCAATATTTTGACATTAGTGTACATAAAACAGATGTATGCGAATTATTTTCAAAATATAAGTATTTTAGTTTGAAAATAAATTCATATTCATCTCTAAATATTTATAGATAATAATTGTTTATTTTAAAACAATAAATCAGTTTAAAACCTCTAATAAAAATATGAATACATTACGTTAACGTAACGGTACAAACCGAATATATAATATAACTACCAATTTTTTTTTTTTATTTATTCGCATAAAATAAAATGGTGAATCGTTTGTATGAAGTCATGCTGTGATTGACAGCTCAAAACTTTTTCGTTGACCAATATTGTTTTTATGATAAATTATGATATTATAATTATTGATTTAAGTAATGCGCAACGTGATTATTTTTCTATTTGTTGGTAAATCTCCACAATAAGGCAAATTAATTTATTCCTGCGTGCAAATTTTATTAAATTAATAACATTTTTGTGTCTATATTTATATATGTAAAACTATTAACGTTGGCTTATATATAATATATATATATATATATATTTATATCTAATTTAATTAAAATATTCCATAACAATATTGTTCCAAATAACTTCATCAATTTTTTAGAATAAAAATAATTAAATAAATTTTAATAGTCTCGCTACGATTTTGCTTATTGAATAAAAATTGTGTTCTTTAAATATGTTTCTCCTACGAATAAATCATTTAAAGAGTATCGAATATTCTAACAAAATCATTTAAGATTTAGGAGTATCATACATTGTATCAACTTAGTTTAAGTATATTGAAAAACATAAGACATAATTTTATTTACATCATTCTTACAGTTTATACTTTTCTTTCGTCCTACAAAACCTCGGAGTAAAAACGTTGTTTCAATTAATTGTTGTATATATTTTCTTAATAGTTGATTATATTTCAAATGGTTTACATATTCTTTCATTGAGTATTTGAATATTTTATGATATGTGCATTAAAATGAATTATGGTAACAATTAAGTTGATAAAAAAAGAATTTTTATAGAAATATTTTCGTGCTTAATTCCCTTCTTAAGTTTAGACAAAAATAATAAAAAAAAAAATAAATAGTTTTTTCATGTGTATTTTTAATAAAAAAAAAATAAATACATTTAAAATTAAACACTAATAGAATAATATAACTACGTTGTATTTTAAAACACTGAAATATCCTAAGGAAAAGTGAATTCTTTTTAGTTCACCGTGATTATAGACATAGTCATAACATATTTTATTCATGAATGTGGACCATAGTTATAATGATGTATAATATAGTGGTATGAATAACACAGCTAACAACTTGGTTAATTTCTTTGACTCGAACTATTTAAATTTATAACAATCTCTCTACCTCAACATCTTTCTTCCTATCAATTTAAAAACTCCAACTATTTCATCAACTTTAAAAAAAACTGGAAAGACGTTAGTGGTAAAGAAAATGCATTCCTTCGATACTAAGACAATAATATAATGGTAATTAAAGTATTTAATTTTTAAGAAAATTAATTCCCTCCGTAAAACGATTCTTAGCAAAGCTTTAGAGTAATATACCTATGCCTTTTATATATTTTACCGTTTTTAGTTTAATTATTGCTAGGGTTTTTTAATTAAAACTTGAAACAATTTTGAATTATAAATCTACTAGACATTTTCTCTTACTAAAAAATTGGAACATTTAAAATAATTTATAAATCAAGTTTCACAAACATTATATTAACCGATTATTTTTTTTTACACAATTAAATTAGGAATTTGAAATAAAAACAGCCGATTCGTAAAAATGTTAACTAAATACTAATAAATATTGAAATCTGATAAACTGAATTTGATAATTTTACAGTATCATTACTCAAGTATATGAATAAGGGTTTATTGAGTTTTCCGGCCTTAACAGTAAGAATAAAAATTGAATTAGATAAAAACGTTCATAAAAATAGGCATTGACAAAGTTGTATATTTAGCTAAAAAGTGATACATGATTTATTCAATATCTCGCTATAACACATTTTATCATTTTTACTTATTTTATTTGCATGTAAGAAAACTTTGAAGAATAACGAAAAAAAAACCTTTAATATACCATCTAGAAGTAACTTCTGATAGAGAAACTGAAAATGACTTTTGAACGAACTCAACTACTTAAAAAAAAATAGTTAAAAAAATTAACATTATTATGTAACCAACTGATCTTCTTCAGAACTCAAAATTTAAAATAAAGTTTAAGGTTTATTTAGTGGCCAAACGTTTGATTCATAATTTATTTATTCAGTTATTAATTTAAACAATGTAATTTTGTGGATTTTAAACATTTTCTTAATGACTTCATTTAACAATATACCTTTATTCCCATTTCAATCTGAATTTAAATAAAATTCTATTTTTTTTTAAATACGTACTTCACCCCATGGGATATTTTTAGCTCCTCGGACAAGTCAATGGGGATGGGTGTATTGAATTTTCAAGAAATGATAGATCATTTCTATAGTAAAACGATTATGAGCAAATCTTCAGAATTAAAATATACCGTTCCTATATTTCACAATTAAGATCTAATTGTCGGTAGGTTTTATTTTCAAAATTATTTTAAGTTTTTTTGTCTAAGAAAGGAAACAATTTTTTTAAACCAAAATATTCAAAACTTCTTGTTCTATTGATTATATTACTATTTGATCTTTATTCAAAGTTTCATTATGATCGGGTGGACGAATTTCTAAAAATAAATCGTTAGAGTTGAAAATTGACGTAAAACAGTATATAACGTAAAAATCGTATAATAATTTACTTAAACGCTGATAAAAAAAAACCTGATTCAAGATTTTTGAAATTTTTTCATTATTGTTAGAGAAGACTATAATTTAATCTATATTAAATTATCATAGATTTTTGTAGAACCTTCTAAAGGGTAAATTTTTAAGTATGAGATATCTCCAAAGTTTTATTCTAAGCTCGAAAATTATAAAAAAATTTTGAAACTTTTTTAAAGTATCTAGTAATACGTCATAACATATGATAAAAATTTCAAGTTTCTAGCAACATTACTTGTGGAGTTATACGAAATTATTAGTCGATTTAATGAAAGTATCGTTAACGGTGAATTTCTCAACGCATTTTACTCTATTTTCAGCAGTTTTTCTCCATGCTTGGAAAAACTATCGAGAAAATCGAAAAACGACCTCTTTAAAGTACCATGTAGGACAAATTTTTGATCTCAAGAGTTGCTAGACGAACCTTTTGGAAAATTATTACTACCCGAAAAAGTAATTACAACAAAAAAAAGTAATACAAAATAAAGATAAACATCATTGCAAAACCATAAGATCTTTCGGTTCTCTCAGAATCAAAATATTACTCCATTCTACATTATTTACTAAGATTATTTTTATTGAATCTAATATGTGATTTATTGTGCTACAGTTATTCATAAACCGTTACATTGAGAAAATATGTATATTTTAATTTTGTATACGTGTTAATTCATATCGTTAATAATAAGCTATAGTTAAGCTGTTTAATGATTATGATAAAACATGAAATATCTAAATAAATATTCATTTTTTATTCGAGTAGATAATGCAATGAGGTATAAGATATTTTTTTTAAATGATTAAAAAATATTGTATCTCAGACGGGTAATTAACTTTAAACTAAAAGGTTGTTACAACTTTTTAAATTCAAAAAAAGGAATAACAATTTATTTCGTAAGATACATTGCTCTCTAGGTAATAGATTAAAAACTACATGGAACAGTCTTTGCAACATGAACCACTAGGTAGCGGCGTCTACCAGTTTCTACCAATATTGAAAATCGTATTTAATAATGTTAGAAAATAGTTATTTGACTGTCTCAAGTAAGGAGTCTAGTATAGGCAATTATAATTACGTTTTTTTAAAACTAGAAGAATTTAAGGCGAAATACGGGAGGTCTTTTGGATCTATTATTATTTCTACATATTTTATATTTACACATACAGTTTGTGTACTGTTCGCATTGTGAGAGATCATGTTAATACAAAATTATGCCGAAAAAAAATTAAATTTTTTCAATGTTAATAGGTACGTCAACACCAGTAGTCCAGTAGTAATAAATAACCTTTAAATGACTCACTGTTGTATTATCATGATTTTAATTGAAAATACAATAATAAGCGTGACATTATTTAACTAAATTGAACCTTAAAACATTAAATAAACATATTACCTGAATTATTGATTCAAACACATAATATTCTCAATAAGAACCTTTAGTAAAAAATATATCATCAAGTAACATTTTTATTAATATTAATTGAATCACATCATTTTTATGTCATTCCAATACCTCGTAAATTGGTTGTTATTTTAATAAAATTCAATTTAAAATTTTTACACAATCTACATCATAATAGTGTTACTGACTTCCGTAATTATAATTTACTTGAATACTTCCAGGATAAAACATCAAACACAATTATTTTTTTGATTGTTTTTTATTTTTATTACATTTGTGTCATTAAACAGTGTAGCACGAGTAAAAAACCATGATTTAATTTCTTACTAAATATACATAAATAAAAAAAAAATTACAAAGACGTACTAAAATCAAATCTCATTTGTTCAAAAATTTATTGTCCTGGTGCTGAATTTTCTCACTGTCAAATTTGTCTTTCATACTTCAATTTAATAGCATATTTTATTTTATTAAAACTAATTAATATGGAGTCATAGAGATAATCGTTGTTGATTGAGCTTTACAAATCTATAATAATCAAGTAAAATGACTGGACATTAACTATTAAGAGAACACGTTTATCATTTTCTAACTATTTGAAAATGAATAGAATAATATCTTTATCAATTATAATGTTTTCCAAAACAACTATACTAGTGTTTGTAAAACGTTGATCTAAAATATAACACAACTATCCCAATATCAAATATGAAACAATGCGGTGATTTGGTTCAACTTATATAGTATTAATAAAATTATAAAATTATAATTTATACCTATATCCTTAAGGATTTTTAATACATATAATATCTTTTGTAATTATTTGATAACTCTTGCGACACATGACTACAGAGTATTACTATTGTTAACGTTTATTTATTCAATAATCGATATGTATCCGTATACGTTTTCCGTAAAGTATAAATATAATATCATTTATTATAGTGAAGTATTTTAAGACTTCAACGCTGTAGGTGTAGCAAAAGTAAAAGAACCCACGTATCTTGTTCCATTATGTGTAGTTTTAACGATAATTAAATACTCGCATTGCGGATTTAAGGAATATAAATCAAAGTACGGCATCTGAAACAAAAACGAACGAAAACCAATCATTTAAAATAATAAAAACAGAAAAAAATTAACGTTCTCAACTAGATGTTAAACAATCAAGAAAACGGAATAAGTTAAACTGGAGTAGACGATATCATCTGTATGTTTATGACGTATTTACGGAGGAGGATTGACCCGTTAAACATTCCATCCTCTCATTTTTCAACACGTTTCTAGGAACTTTTGAATATTAAGTACATTTTTAAATTCGTTTACAGGAACATAATTTACTTACAGGAGTTTTTACTCGAAATGGTTTACTTTCGTCTTCGCAATTTTTTGAGGCCCACGACAATTTGTAAGTAAAATTTTTTAATGTCATGCTAAGGGGCTTCCAAGATATTCTTGCATTAATTAAATTATTCTTGTCAGCTTTTTGGACATACACAATTTTTAGTTCTGTGATTTTTTTAGTATTTAATAACTTTTTGCCTGAAATAATAAATCAATAACGTTGTTTTCATTATTCAATATTAACTAAAATTAATAGCCATACCACCTACTTTAATAGTAATAACTTATATTGCACAAATAAATATACTGTTCATATTGTTAGTTGTTTTAGGATAAATAAATATAATCTAAAAATGAACAATATTAAAATCTTACTGTGAATTGTGCAACTTTTAGTCTTCATTAATGGGTAAAATTTAGTATAAAAAATTCTTATTTTTGAATGTTATGAAAATAAATTAGTATTAGATACACTGGAAAAACTTTTAACGTGACAAATTGTTATAAAGAGTGTGGTAACTGCAGAAAAATGATTTATGGTCTAATTAAGTTCTATTAAGACTAATGCCGAACGATCAAAAAATAAATAAATTACCGAGCATAAGTATTACTTGAACAATTATTAGGATTTATGTACGTATTACAATAACGTGAGACTTAATTTTGATTACGACAAACGAGACAACTAGATAGGATTTTCATAGAAAATTATAAGGTATTATTTAATGGAATAATATTGCTTATATAATTTAATTTAAGATATTCAATAATATCCTCTTTAATTAGTTGCATTATATACGTAGATCAAATAAAGCCATATATTTTGTTAAAACAGTGTACATCAAACGTAACATACAACTAAATTAATAATAAAAAACACATGTTTGTACTTAAGACAGGATTAAATATAGAGCACACGAACGGAAGTCTGTTCCATGACAAAAAAAAAAAAAATCTTAGTAATACACTAAAATAAAAAAATAAAACATTAATATTATTATTCATTAATTTACGATTGTAGAATAAGTCACACATGTTTTCATTCACCTTTAGTTTTCAGGGTTGTCGAAGCCTTTTGACCAGCAAATCTTTTTCTTCCGAATTCGCTAATGGCTTGCACTTGAAGAAAATATTCGGAATTTGAGTTCAGCTTTTTGATTGTAAATCTCAAAATATCCTAGTCAGAGGGGAAAAAATATATGTTATAATGTATTTCATCCGGATTAATGACGTCATCGTGCGACAAAATAATAATGGTGAAACACCTATCTTGTTACGTGGTCCATTAGTATGAGTCGAGGGTAGTTCTATTGTTATATACTATTAAATGTAATACTGTTCTATTTAAAGTAAAGGGATGGTTGAGGAGACTGCTGTACATTCATATCATTCAAACGATGCACGTTGTCTTGAGAGGTATTACAATCTGGACATTATACGTAAGTACATTTTATTTTACTCGTTAATATTCCAAATTAAATGTTTTGAATTTTCATTGCATGTATAAAATGGATTATCAATTAGTAATTAAACTTAAAAGAAACGTGTTTAGTGTTCAAATACATTTTTCTAGAAAAAATTTAATTTCCTTTTCGTGTGAACCTATTATGACGTATGTAGTTATGAATACAACTAAAAACACATACGATTTTCTCTTTCCGTATACGTAGTTTTATTTTGGACTTAAGTGATTTAGTGTGTGGGTTTGAAGTTTTTCACATATTTTTAACCTATTGATTTTATATAGGTCTTTTCAGACACGCGTTGATTCAATAAATTTATTAATTTATCAAAAACTGTTAAGTGTAATTTATATTAGTAAAAGAGGTACATAATTGATTTAGGGGGATCAAAAGTGGTTATTTACGTTTTGTGATATACCAAATTTTATGTAAAATATTTGTATCTGACAAAAGTTGCTCACATCAAGTTCTTGAATAGAATTCAATTTTTTAGTTAGTTATTTGAGGGACTTGACCACTTTTTTTTTATGCATATCTGGCATTCCGTAAAACGGCTAATGGCTTACTTACAACCAACTTTCAAATTGAATAACTGACTCAAATTCAATCATATACATTTTTATTTGCTTGAATTTCGAAATTATTTTCAATAATACTAAAGTCATACATGAAATTCATTTATAACATATAAATTTAAAAAAAAACAAGAAGTAAAGTATTTCTTTGAAAAAAATATACATTACTTTAATTTATTCCACATTACTATCCATTTCTATTGGTAAACAAAATTAATTTTTTACAAATACTGAAATTTATTTAATAGACATATTACATAATTATTATAAATGAAATTCAAATTATTTACTTAAAAAGTCGATTGATTTATAATATATTATACTACGCGCATACATTTTATAAGTATACAAATATTCATTTATTTATATACTATAATTTACAATACCTTCATTATACTTTTATACGTAAAATACTATGTATTTAAAGTTAAAATAAATGTATACGTCATCAATGTACATCTTAGAGTCATTTAATCAATAAATCTTATTAACTGATATTTCTATGTACTATTGCTAACGTTAATTACTATTTTTGATCCATAACCTACGGTCTCTCTTTAACAAAAGAATAAACGTCCGCAGCACTTCTATAAATGTGCCTAATCAGATTTTCATAGACGTTTTTTAAATATATTATCAATCTTTTAAACAATTTTATTTTTTGTTCGTATAGAATTAAGTATCATAATTTAACCATCACTATATTTCTAAAATCATTCTATAAAATCAATTATTTTTCCCAATGAAAACCCGAGTAAAACAACGAATACATGTATTAAAAAGAAAAACAAATAATTTTTCATCCTTGAATACCTATATATATATAATCGATTTGAAAATTATTTCTATGACAGTCGTAGTTTCAGTAACGGGTGTCCATTAGGAAGGAGAGAAGGAAACATAACCCCCATGGTCACATATTAGTAGTTTACAAGATATAAACTTATCTCCAATGGCTTGATGTTGGATTTGGAGAACAAGGGAATTCGTTATGACCACAAACATTTTGTTTTATGAAGTTTATTCATGACATAAAAATGCTATTATCATATGCGAAACAAGATAAAAATAATTATCATATTGCAATCACAATATTTTAGTAGTTAAATTGTGTGCAAACTTTTCGACCCTCTCCAGTAAAAATCTAGCTCTAAACGTATTTATGTTATGTCTCTCGAAGTCGACATCACTCGTTCGATTCGATCAATTGGGAAAACATTGAGGGTTCGGTTAAATTCTAATTTTTCGTTGCGTTTAAACCTATATAAATATCTTCATATTTTTCGATTGGGTGGACGTATTTACCACGATATACATAGTAAATAATAGTTTGCAAAACGTATTTCCAGGGTGCCATTACTGGGTAACGTCGCATTTGAGTCCGTACGTATCGGACGGATTTTCAAATACATGTGCGGTTTTTTTTTCAAAAATAAACATTACCCACGACGATTTTCCATAACCCCCCCCCCCTCCCTCACCACCAATATACTGTTTTCCCTCTTCTTCCTATAGACACGAGTCTCGACGCATACGGACAGAGTAAACGATCTGATTCCAGTTTGCTTCTTCCCCGACCGAAGACCCCGCCGAGTTTGTTTCACGGCCACGCGTTTTGCGATTCACGTCGGCAATAAAGATTCCGTCGCGGCATTAATGCCCGGCTTTAAAACCGTACACGCGCCTAAGAGGACAGTGCAGAAGTCGCTATTCCACGTGTATTAAACTACATCGGTGTCCGTGTTTTTGTGCAAGACGGGGTTATGACCTGTGTAATAAAAAAATACCCGTGTACACCTGTGTATCTAAATACCCGTGTGTTTGAATACTTATATGGCTAAATAAAATCGTGTTAAAATAACTAATTAATAATTATTGACATTTGAAATAATATTAGGTAAATTAAAAATGATGATTAATAATATGTATCAATCATTATCAGTCGTAATTGAACTATTAAGCATTTTAATTCGATTTTTCGTAAACTTTAAAAAATCATAGAAAATTAACGGATCAGCCTTTATAAGAATTTCAAACACCAAAATTTTTCTAAAAATCATGTTTACAAAATGGCTATTTTGATTTTTTTTCAAACACTAAATTAAAATTTTAAATTTTGAAATTTGAGTTTTAAAAATAAAATAAAACATTTAATGTAATTTTATTGTAGCGCTAGGCTATAGTATTCGTTTAAAAAAAAAAATAAAACAAAAGTTATTCAACATGTCAGATCTTCGTGAAACACCCTGTATATTGTGAATTGGACAATTATTGTCCGTATTAATAAATAATAAATAAATAAATAAATTATCGTACAATACACGAGTAATTAATATACGGGTATCAAATACACGGGTTTTCATATTTATGTTTATAGTACGTGTACCCCCGGGCTCCGTGCCCCCGTGTATTCTAACGTCCGTTCACAACCATGACCTCTAGAACCGCGTGTAGTGTTACGAAACACGTGAATCGGAAAACGCGGACGGGCCGGTGAAACGAGCCGAGAGAGACCGTCATTTTACGCCGTCCGTCCCGAGCAATAATTACCACGAGAAAATTATTAATTTTTCCGTGTGTGTGTGTGTGTGTGTGTGTGTGTGTGTGTGTGTGTGTGTGTGTGTGTGTGTGCGTGCCTGTGCATATGTGTGTGTTTGTACGTGTGTGTGTGTGTGTGTGTGTGTGTGTGTGTGTGTGTGTGTTCATTCCTGTGCATGTGTGTGTGTGTGTTGGTACGTGTGTGGGCGTGTGTGTGTGTGTGTACCTGTGCGTGTGTGTACCTGCGCGCGCGCTCGTCGCAGACGTTCGTGTCGCGTGCGTCGGTCGCATGTCTGTCGACGACCAACAGGTTGAGGCTGGAGCTGGTGTACGACCCGATGCCGGACGAGCTGTTCGAACCGTACCAGTACCATCCGGGCCGGGCGATCAAGAGGCTGTTCCGTAGGAGGTCGCACGGGATGGTCGCCGCGGTCACGGCCGCCGCCGCGGCCGCGGCCGCGGCCACCGCCGCCGTGCACCGGCCCAAAGCCGTCAAGGTGAAGCCGACGTGCGACTGCGCGCGGCCGTCCGGGCCGACCGAGCTGGGCGACGGCGCGTTCCCGAACCAAGTGCCGGAGGTGAGGTGCGCCGAGAGCCCGTGGTGCCGGAAGGTCGTGTACCCGATCAGGGTGCTGACGAAGCAGCGGGTGGCCGGCGTCGAGTACACGCAGGACGATTTGCCGGCCGACCTGAAGCGGGCCGACTGGTGGTCGTACGAGCACAACGTCACGGTCGCTTGCCACTGTTATCACGAGACATGAGACGAACCGAGAGACGACCGTTTTTCTACCGTACACACGATAATATGTGTTTCGATATTTTATTTTTTTAAATTTTTCTACCCACGTAACACGTCGATGACAAACGATATAACAACGGAACGATATAACACGTCCTATCACCGTAGTTTTGTATTTCGTTCCTCGCCTTCCCCCACCCGCCCCCGCCCGTCACTAACAAATGTGTGTTTATCGATTCACGCTTTATTATCGATTATTCTTATTGTCCGTTAATTTATTATTATAACACGATGTGTTTGAGTTTCTCGTCGTTGCCGTTCGTCAGTCGCGACTACATTAGTTACAACAATATAGAGTAGACCTTCGATCATACCACGCCAATGCGAACCAAACGATTTTCACGCGAGAAAAAACGAATATAATAATTTTACGTAGTGATGTAGTTGTTTGTCGTTTGTCCGCCGCGTGATCGTCCCTCGTTCGACACTTTACAGATTTTACAAAATTATTTTTCATTTTATTTTATCATTATTATATACGGGCTGTGCCCTTTTTACATTGTAAGATATATAATTAGAAAAATTAACTAAAAAGTAACTTAGAATACTATTCACAATACGGAATGACACACGAATATTGTACAATCAGCCTTTAGTGCTAGTTTACATTCAACTGTTAAAGGAGGGGTCTCTATTGGCGGCGCTATCTAACACCCGCCGTAGAGGTTCGTTCATCAATATATGTGCTATTATCATGTTATGTACCTACTACGTGAAATGTGATTTTACAAATAAACTACTCGTAACTACGTGTTTTTCTATGTATCGGAACGGGTTTACTTGATTTCCACGAACGTTAGCGATAATATTTTGGTACGAAATAAAACGCGATTTGCAGGTGTTCAACAATATTATTCGGGCATGCTTGTTTGATGGTAGTTTTGACGATAAAAGGCGTACAGCGCCGTTTTACGGAAATAAGTCGCTAGATGAAACGGCAAAACGAAGTGGTCGAACATAATATCAGCTTCGCGTGTGAATCGGTTCAGAAACTCGTTAAAAAATTAATTTTACGGTTAGTGGTTTTTTTCTAAGACACATTTTTCGTTAGAGGAGCAACTGCCTAACTAAATTATTCCTTGCAAATTGACGCGTGGTCAGCCTCATCCTATAACCTCCGACATATTTGATTGGTATTATTTCTAGTTAAAATCATTGTTATACATATTATACACAAACATGTATTCTATTTTATACAGGTCAGGTACGATTGTATTTAATATTCATAAAAAAAAACAGTGTTAAAATTTGTCAAATACAAGTAACAATTAATAACTACACTCATATAAATACATATTTTCACTTAATGTTTTTGAAAAAAAGTATGATTTTGTTTCAGAAGACTTAAATTATACCGATTTTTGCGATATATTAATGATTTCAAGAGAAATAATGCCTCTTTCAGTCCTCCTTTTTTGAGCCTATGTTTCGTATGATATATTACAATTGTATAAAATATATAATTTGCCAGAAGTAGATGGAGAATATATCTATACATATGAGTCAAAAATATTATTAAATAAATTTATAATTATACTAATATCTAAGTAGTTAATTTTCTTTTAATCTTAATAAAAAAAATTACTATGAAAAAGGCCTTGGTATTGTACAATTACTTTTCAAACTCTCACTTATTGCAAAACAACTTGAATAAAAAAATTCACAATATTTGTTTAGATTTTAAAACATTGAAAATTGAGAAGTGGGAAGTAATAAATAATTTATTATGGTATATATTTTAAGCTTGTTATAAATATTTTTTAATCGAATGAAATTAATACTGATGTGTACAAATATAATGTGCCCTTAAACATGAATCGTATTCAAAAGTTGAAAGATGATGATTTCAATACAAACAACTTTATTTTATATCTGTTAAATAATGTATTTATTTTATTTTCATTTTGAAAAAAAAATAATAATGAAATCGACTTCACATTTGAAACAAATCATTTAATTAAACGATGAAATAATTACTTCTTTCGATAAAATTGAATTTGTTTTTTAAAAAAATCAATTTTTCAATGCTAAATATTCAAGGAATCTTAGTAAAACCAAGAAGTTAAATTGAAACTCAAAGATAATAGCACCCTCTATACGTACAAACACACACACACACACACACACACACACACACGTCACACACACACGCGCGCACGCACGCACATATACATATATATTCATACAATGAAAAAATTAATAAAAACTTGGAAAGTCCTGAGAGTTTTCCAGTATAGCATTAATAAGTCATAAAATTACGTTTTACATACATACGTTCAGCATACACATGTATTGCAAATGTTTTTCTCCATAAAAAATAGCGGTATTTTAGTATTTATTTGCCTTGATAGTGAAGCCTCTCGTTAAAAATAAGTTTAAAGAAACAATCATTTATTTCAACCAAGTTTTTAAAAACTTAATAATATTCTACAATTATTTGTAATTTGAACAACGTGAGCAAATATGATCTCTTTAATTGATGAAAAATTTATAAAATTTTGAATGTACAACGTATTTTAAAATGACAAAAAATCACCCTTAACAAAAAGTAACGACTACTTTTAACCATTAAAAATGAATAATACGAATGACGATGTTGATAAAAATACGAAATTCATTATATGAAATTCACATTATCCAAACAAAAAAACTATGTTCAGAACCAACATGTTGTGCGTCATGCATAAGGTTCATTATGATAAGATATAAACACGATAGTAGGAAACCGTGTTTTGAACTCACAACATGTACCACTAAGCGAAATTGTTTGGAGGACAGTTGACCTCAAAACGACTTCTGCGTGTAGGTACTATAGGTGTGTAAGAAATGTTTGTACACATATACGATATGGATGTCGGTATGCAGAAGAAATCGTAAATAATGACACGAAATGAAGATGGTAAGAATGAAAAATTGTAATAAACGATTTAGGTGCCACACGCGAAATTCAATTCAAACGTCATACGAGCATCTACGAGAGTTTCTAACCGTGGCGCGATTTCGCAAGACTGGACATTAACGAGTTGAAACGTTTAAGTCAAGTTAAAAGGTCAAGTTACTTCTAAGTCAATTAACGAATTACATTTTTTTTTTTTTTTTGTAAGTAATTTCTAGTTTAAAATGTTTGATTTTTACCCATTTTATGGAGTAATTTTTAAATTAATATATTTTATAGCCACGATAAGTTAATACATTATGTTTTTTGTAAAATTATTGTTTTTTCAAAAAAATATGCAAATATTATTATTTATACGATTTTAGACAGATTATTTAAGATTATTTTCGTACAATCATTAACCCGTATGATTTTGTGCGTTTATGAATATATTTCAATGAAACATGGTTATTGTGCTTAGGTAAAGATTCAAATATCAAGCAAAAAAAAGCAAAACAAAACAAAAAATTAACCGATTTTCAGCTAAATTTAGTTACTTTTTTTCTATTTTAACTCGTAACTTAAGCGAGTCGGAAAAAAAGGAAGAAACTTTTAACTAATTTTTTTCTTTATTAACTTCACTAGTTGAAAAAATCAGTCAACTTGCGCCCAGTCTTGCGATTTCTATCTTCGCCCACGTGTGTCGTCGTACCCGGTGGTACGTCATTACAAGTTACAACCGGTGTGGTCGCAAACGGATTGTATCACATTCGTCATTATAACATCGTATTCGTTTAGCGTGTGACTTACTGCAGGAACCACGTGACGTTTGTGATAAACGTGCGATCCGTCGCGCACGCTGATGAACAACTTGTACTTTCGCACGGGCAAGACGGAATCGGTCGGCGGCGTCCACGACAACACGCACTGCTGATAGTCGTTGTTGGTCCATTTCAACGACGACACCATCAGGTTTTCGGGCGGTCCGGGCGGCTCGATATCTGTAACGCGACAATGCCGAAGAACACGTGGTTAATCACAACGGTACACACACGAGTGAAGTCGTCCGATTTATACCGGGTAGTTAACATTGACCGAGTTTTATCGAATTTCCATCAGTGGACGAGAACGTTATGTGAAAACATTTTAACGCGTCTGTGAAAAATCGATATTTCTGATTTCGTCACAAGTTGTAAGTTGGAATATACTGAATAAAAAAGCCCACGGTCATAAAATGTACGTCGAGTTCTCCTCTAAAAAGCGTTCCAAAAGTTCTAATGGTATTGATTTAGAACTCGTATACAATTCGAGAGTTTACTCTACGACAAAATCGGAATTATTGCGGATTATTGATAAAAATATAATATTACTAAAAAGGATAAAAGTGTGATCCAGAATAATACGTCCTACGTGCGAAATGTCAAAACCACCACAATTCATACAGCACCGTTGAGTTTTAAAGGGTTCGATAATATCGACGATTGAAACGAATTACTATGGAAATAAAATTAGAATAATTTTAAAACATTTCATCACACTTTTCGTTGCTTAGGTATATACCAAAAAAAGTATTTAATAAAATACCACACCGCACGTCTTTGTTTTTACTGATATCAGTGGTACCAAACGTTAAACATCAAAAGGTAGAATCGAAATAGTTTAGAAAAAAAATATTTAATACAACATGAGACATATTTATGGCTAATATTTTGCAACCTTCGTGTATCAAATAAATGATTTATTAGCTTTAAAAATAAATTAAATTTAATGTTGGGTTCATGTGCCATAAACTTAAAAAAAATGACAATAATTGTTATTGTTATTCTTTATATGCATGAGTCATGACTTATGAGCCGGTCAACCGATCTCGATAAAAAAAAAAAAAGAAAAAAAAATTAAACTATTTTCGATTTAACCAGCAATGTGAAAAGAAAATGTTATATTGACAGAGAAGAAACACTAAATTACACCACTATATTTATAATACGTTATGTGCTTATGTCAGTCAAACAAGCATTGGGTATTAAAAAAAAAAAAAAAAAATACTAAGAATTTTTTTCATGCATGATGGCACACGTGCCCTACCTCTCACAGAACCCTTCGGCTATGACACTGGTTTTGAGTTAATGTAATAATTTAATACAGAAAGACAAATTGCAGACATAATATAAACGATACTAGACTACAAATTCATTATATGACTAAACTTTAATTTTTTTCCGCCAACTTCGAATCGTACTGTTATCTAACTAATTACTGTCAGTAAAAATATAACATTTTTCCGCGATTGGGGCGTGCCGGGCAGGCTTTATAATTCTCCGCCTACACAAATTTACAAATTGACTATAATATTACCCGTACTCGGTGAGAATCTGATATCATTACATAAAAATGATAAATCACAAGGATTTGAATTAGATATCGAAATTATTGGATTCGATCAATTTTATTTATTCGATTATTAAGGTCAATCCAGCTTGAGTCTGAGCGTTTAAGTCGCTAGAGTAAACCTATTATGTATTAATAAAATAGATACTTCAGTTGAAACGTGGAATGTACACTAATATAACTCAATTTTCCATTAGAAGTGCAATTTTATTATTTTGAGAACAATAATAACTCAGTTTTTCACAGACTTCTATCGGTATAGGTACTACACAAAAGTAAGCTCCAAAATTTAAATTTATTTTCGATTAATATAACTGATATATCTATAAACACAAATATAAATGATTATTTATTCATCAAAATTGCGTTATATTCAGAAATTAATGTATACTATACAAAAAAAGAAAAAGTATAAAACATAACTAAATAATATTATATTATTCGTCGATATCTACTGTTGAGATGATTTACATGCTTAACATATGCCGCGTTCAACCTTCAACCTATGTATCATTTAATAATCGAAATCTTACACTATAAACACAAAATGCACTGATAAAATCCACTAAATTACAGTGTATACAACGTATTAAATTATCTCTCATCAGATTTTATCAGTAAATCAGTCTGTCTTCGAACAATTGTAGATAGCACTTCAAATGTCAACAACTCGAGTAGGTAACGTACCCATTAAAATAACTAATAAGTAATTTTAAAATATTATTAAAAACAATATTAACGGACTAATATTAGTGATAAATATTAACTAAAATTACACGATTCAGAAATTTTAAAACGTTGTCAATGATTTTTTCTTCCTATGTTATTAGGCGTAATCCTACATTATGCTCGTATATATTATATTTTTATAGGTACGCATACATGTAAAATGTCAAATTTGTCGAATAACATTATAAATACATGTGGTTATTTATCTCTACTATGAAATTCATAAACAAAACAAAATCTGGCACTACTTTTTAATAATGTATTGTTTATAATAATAATATATATTTAACGATAAATCGCAGGTTGTTTTTTTCTACTGTTCCTCTATTGAGAAAGTAAAACGTGCCCGACCGTTCGATTATATTCTTTAAAATGCCCATCACAGACGAGTTTAGTAGTCAGTAGACGTCAGTAGAAAGTGACGTCGTACGATTAGCTATTGTACACAGACGTAAAGCAAAATACATATTATAAAATGTATATAACGTAGTGTATAATTATTAATTCAAAATCGAATGAACAAAATAAACTCTGTCTGCCGTATATTACCAAACACCAAAAAACTGTAGTAGCTGTAGGTATTTGACGAATTTTTCGTTGACATGGAAAATAATTTTCAAAAATGTTCACGGACGTAGTCTCTGAAATCGAAAACAGGAGACGAGGAGGGCGCGATGCTCTCGGTCAGGGTTGCGCAACCCTGGGGTCACAATAATTGAATAGGAGCCAAAGGGTCGCCAAAAATTGAAAATCGAATGAAAAAATGATTTTTCGTCGACTATTCTCGGGTTAGACACGACGCGATACGATCTCATCTAATCGCGATACGAATGTGTAAATAAATATTTTTCATGTCGGAAATAGTCTTGTGGAAATAAACAAACTCGGGGGTTCAAGGCTAGGCAAGTCAACAGGAAGTCAAGTTGATATAAGTTCACTTGAGTTGAAAATTACTTGTAGTGTTTTTTATTTTTAACTTGGGTCATTTCAACGCGGGTTCGATTTCTCGTACTGTGGATTTAAAATATATTATGTTAAATTAACATTTACTGTAGGGGTGTAAAGGCGCAAAGACGGCGGACCGTCAAGTGCCTACGGGCGGAAAGCCCCTAAGGCGGGGCGCAAATTGAGACGTAGGCGACGCAGCGCAGCGCAGCACAGTTTTTGTGATCTACTGGTTTGAACAGACGAGCGTAAATTAAGTAGCGGCCTACCCCGCTTAATAAAACCTTAAAAAATTTTTTTTAAATAAATATATTAATACTTTTTTTTTAATAACATATTGTTTTAAATTTCTTACTTAAATATTATTGTATGGTAACAGGGAAAGGGGGGTTATGTAGGGTACGTACTTTTGGGCCCCCCCTTTTAGATCTTCAGATCAGGGTAATAGGTAGACGGACGTTTCACACGGGTACACGGATTCTATAATACACGGGTACACGGGTATATGGACTTTAATTACTCTGGCTTTAGGCCGGGCGCAAATTGAGACGTAGGCGACGCAGCGTAGCGCAGCACAGTTTTTGTGATCTACTGGTTTGAACAGACGAGCGTAAATTAAGTAGCAGGGTAGGGCAGCGCAGTACTGCTCCTACGTCGCACAGTGTTTATGACACGGTTTCCTGCGAATGTGAAGCGCAGTTTTTCAACTTCGACTTTGAAAAATTTGAATTCAAATTTTTTTATTAAGCATTAATATAATATTATGGAAGAAAAACTGATTGAATCAGTTCGACAAAACAGTGTCTTATTATTTGACACTAGCCATCCTGACTACATGACGGCGAAATTGAAAAACAATATAATATGGGGAAATATTGCTAGGTAATGAATTGAAATTTAAAAATGGTAACAATAATTTATTAGATTAAATATTTATTTTACTGTCATAGATTAGGTATAATTCCTCTGTCAAAACAAATTCTCCGTGACTCTTTCTTTTTTTCTTCATAAAATCACTATTTCGCGACTTTTTTCGTTTAATTAAAGAATATAAGACCGGTTCATCCAATTCCTCATCGGAATCAGATTCCGAACTCAAGTCTAACTTAAATAATTCGTGAGCCGCCATCATGTCGATCTCAAATCTCTTTTCATCGAATGACTACACGAAACTGCGTTGAAACACTGTGTAATAATATTCGCTCACACGCGGGTCACGCAGTTCGGTCCTACGCTGACTTGTGCTGCGCTGCGTCGCGTACGTCTCGATTCGCGCCCGGCCTAAATACGCCGCTGCGGCTAGTAGTGTTGCACTCACGCGGGCCGAGCCGGACGAAATACTGCTGGGACGGCGGCGAGTAGCCCCTGGTGCCGTTCTCGTTGATGGCGGCCACGCGGAACTGGAACCACCGGCCCGGCGCGTACACCTGCCTCAGCTGTTCCCGCGTCCTGTCCGTCCTGGTGACGGTGGCCCACGCGGTCATCCGCTCCGGCACGTACTCGGCGCCCACGTGGTGCCGTTCCTGGACCACGTACGTGACGTGGCCGGCGGCCGCGGTCTGCGGGGCCGGTCGCGACCACTCCACCACCAGCGCCTTGCCGTAGTCCGACACCGCGACCACGTTCGGCTCGTCCGGCAGACCTGTTGCCGTCGAAAACAAACAACGACGCGTGCGTTATTACGACAGTCGTGACAATAACAATAACGATAATGATGATAACGATAACGATAATAATAGTAATAATAATAATAATAATGATAAAAATAACGATAATGATAACGATAATGACAACGATAATGACGACTAGTCGTTACTCGTGTCGTTTTACACGTACCTACGCGTTAAACGGTATTATTATCGTACGGGCGTGAGGCCGATAATGCGATCTCGCGGTTTTCGAGCGTGCCGCGCCCGCGAATTATCGGCGGGCGGCGAGCGGTTATTGTATTATATTTCGCGAGAATTATTGGCGGACCGTGCCGGGAAACGCGAAAAACGTGTTTTCGTACACCTCGCATCCGTCGAATCGTAATGGAAAACCCGATCGACGTGAAATCGCGATTTCGCGTCTCCGGGGCGTACTGCGGACGTGGTCTAGGGGCTAAAATCGACCCCGGATCGATGGGGTCCTTTTTTTTTCTCGGCTCCGTTAGGACGGTGAAAATACGCGTGTTGCGTGCGTGATGCATAATTTGTTCTCCGTGTAAACGATAACAGTGTGTCACACCACGGTAAAAACGTTAATTTATTTGGAACTAATGCCAGGATTTATCACAAGATCAATAACGATAATAATAATAATTTAAAATCAAATTATTAAAATAACAAACGGCTAATTAATAGTCAGGTATTACTGGTGGATAAGACAATACATTTAAAATGTATCCACGACTAAATGTTTTAAGTCGCAAATAATGTTCGAAATGAAATAAATAAATGAATGAAAATTTATTGCGCTGAAGAGTACGTTAAGTTTTTTATCAAATAAAAAAAATCAATCTCAAGCGCATTGCACAGCCTGTCCGCAGTTATGTCGTATAGATACAGTGTTTGGATAACTCATTACTGGCGAGGATGTATTACCGAAAAGTCGGTTTCAAAAACTTAGTGGAAACCCTTTCGACCGCCTGGCGAAAATCGGACGATATTAACATAAGTATACTGGGACGCTTGTAAAGTTGAAAATAAATATTTCGGTATAATCTGAAATGCACTTTTTTCATAAGACAGGATTTGTTTTTCACTTCATTAATAATTGTTGCACGCGGATCGCATAGAAACTTGTATCGATGATGAATTATTAATGGCCGGCCACTTCCGAAATTCAATTCACTTCGGATGTATTGGGATGGAGAGTTAAACAATAATTGTTTACAAGTCTGTGTGATTTACAGGTCCAGTTCGCGTTGTGTATAAGCAGTGGCGGACGGGCACATTACTTTTCACCGGGAAATACTTTTGGAAATTTTAGAACCTATGGGTGTCCTAAAATTTCACTCGTTAGTTTTTAATTTCCCCTAAACAATTGGTTGTGTGCTACAATTATTGTAATATTGGTAAAGCTGTTTGGTACAGCTTTGCGTATTAAAACGGATAAACATGATATTTAACTCGCTCTTTTTCTATATTTTGCTTCTGGTAGTAAATATGATATCGGTGAATATTTAATTTCAATATTAAGTTTGTTTTATTATTATTTATTAGTTGGTTTTTTCGATCAAAAAGCAAGTGTTTGCGGTTTCTTTAAATGTTTGATCGCATCGATAGTTGAAAGATTTTTTTTCCCCCATTTACGCAAGTAAAACTATAATGATTTCGTTTGAATTATGTAATATTCCAACCAAAAGTTGTCCACGTATAAATACGAGAGTAGGGATCCGCCAGGAAAATCCCGGTTTCCCGGCAGGCCCATCCGCTACCCGCGTGTTTAGTCATTTGAAAAGCACCGCGCCAGACGCGCAAAGTCATGTACAGCCACACGAGCTCGCCGCCGCTCGGGGCACGTGCCGTCTACAGATGACGTGGATCCACAGGGGGCGATCCATGAATTCTAAAATCAATTGAATTCTAACAGAGCAGGGACGTAAAATCGTAATTTTCCAACGACCGCGTACAGTCGTGACACGAAACCGAAATAACCGCGATTTTGTCTGTTGCGTTTGAAATCGAATGTAAAAGGCGGAAAAAGGCGCGTGTAAAACAGTGAAAACCGTACGCGTTTTCGGTCTATTCGGTCCGTTCGCCTGCACCCCATCTCGTCGGACTCGAAGTCTCGTCACCGCGCGTTTCATAACACGTCGATTCAATATTATATTATAACCAGGGCCGGATTTAGAGCAAGTGCCGCACTAGGCCTTTTTAAATATGCCGCCCCTATCCCAAGACAAAAAAATATTGTAATTATTTCTAATGAATTTATTTAATTTTAAAGAAATTAGGTCAATAGTCATTATAAACAAAACAAATAATTATAAATTCTAATCAGGCATTAGCAGTACACATTTTTAATCTTAAAATATTCTGAATAATCTTTAATCTAATACCTATGTCATCTATAACATTTTACGACGAACTTTTTTAGACGCGAAATCATCGATTACAATATCATCGTTATTTATAATTCGAAGCATCTCAGATTCTACGTGTAGTATTGATGTCGCGTTTAATCTGTCTGACCCCAAAATTGAACGAAGATGCGAGTTTACTCTTTTCAATGGTAAAAACGACTGCTCTGCTGTACAATTTGTTGAAAACGTGCACAAATACATACGTAAAGCTGTTGTGACGTTTGGGTAAAATATATCTATGATTAAATAATCATTTGTATACAACATCTTACAAAGTTCTTGGGCGTTTCTTTTTTTGTCAGATTGAAAAAAAAAAAGATGATCACGCTACTAAATATTATATAATATTAATTTACGCAGTTACATAAACGCATAAAATATTTATAGGATTTTAGATTCTGAGTGAAGCGAAGGATCTTATGGTTTTACAATGATGTTTATTTTTTTCTTTTTTTTTTTTCTGTAAACACTTTTTCGTATAGAAATCCTTGTCCAAAAGTTTCGTCCAGCAACTTTTTAGATTCAAAATTGAACTGAGATGGTACTTTAGAGATGTCATTTTTCCAAAATCTCCATAGTTTTTCCAGTAATCAAGAATAACGATCGAAAAACTGAGTAAAAACGGTAAAAGCGGTAAAAATCCGCCGTAAACGAGATTTTCACTTTTCAGATTTTAGGTATTTAGTCATAAATCGAAAAGTATTGAAGCTAGAAACTTGAAAATTTTATCCAATATCAAATACATACTTTTTTATATTGGACATTTTTTTCAGAGCAATTATAGCACTTTTGACTTAAATATAGAATTTTTAATTTACCAAATTGTTTGAAAGTTTTGATGTAATATAATTTTAAATATTTGACAAAAAGTTCTGAAAATTTAATATGACAATACTCATATACCTACCTAATTATCCTAACAAAAGTTCAAAAATCGTTAGTCAGGATTTTTTTTTATACACACTTTAATAAATTATTATACGAATTTTTTTGATATTGTCTAATTTCTTTTAAGTTTATTTCTAATGAGTTATAATTGTTATAACAATTGAAGTTTAAATGAGTTATATCTAATTGAATATTTTATGAGGGTTTAATTACAAAAAAACTCACCAAAAATCATACAAATAACCGTAAAACACGTAAACAGTATTTAAATAATAATATATTATATTACACTGGAGCTTTGCTCAGAATCGTTTTATACTAAAGAAATGAGTCATCATTTCTTTAAAACTTAATACATTCATCACCAATATCTTGTCCGAGGACCGAAGGGACGAAGGACGAACTTGTACCACCATCATCTCACTTACCAGCTGCTTTTTTTTTATTTCTTATAAAATTTGCCGCCCCGAAAAATTTGCCGGCCTAGGCGTGAATACGGCCCTGATTATAACGTACAACACACGCGCGTTTGCGAATAAAATCTAATCGGCCGTGATCGAGCTCACGCGCCGGTGTGGCTCGCGCGCACGCGCACGCGCGCGCGCGCGCGTGTGTGTGTGTACCTACCCGGACTGCGGGCCAGACCGACGGGCTGCTGGCACGTTACGCCGCAGCTGTGCCGGCAACACTTGTACGCGTCGGGACAAAAGTCGTCGGCATCGCATTGCTCCAGACACGGTCGGTCCAACGAGGCGACGTCAAGGTCGCCGACCGGACACTCGCCCGGCTTGATCCACCGCTCGTTCAGACAACCACTGTAGCACTGGAGGAGACGGGAGGAAGAAAATAATACATGAAAAAAAAAAAAAAAAAATGATTACGTCGCGAAATCCGTCGGATACGTTTTATACTGTATACATAATATTACGTATTATATACGTTATTATATTTTACGTTTATTATTTATTTTTATTATTCGTTATTGTTTATAATTATTATTACTACGGTCGTCGCGGGCCCTAACCTGACCCGCGGTATAGTAATCCACGCGGCGGCGACCGCATTATAATAACCCACACACACACACACATACGCGCGTACCTATACATAATATAATATCATAAGATGTACGTTTTAATGGCCGTGACGAACATAAAAACGACTGCTGCCGTACTGGGGGGCGTCGGCAAAAAATGCGGTTGCAAAGCCCGTCCCGTTTTTATTTTTATTTTTATTTTTTATTTATTTATTTTTTTTTTTATCTTATTCCTATAACCCCGTCGTCGTCGTCGTCGTAATCTCGGGTAGTGCTGTACTACGACGACGGCGGCCGTACACACATATTTTACATACCGTACGGTTTTGTTCCGCCGATACACCTCCGTCTCGCGAGACTACCTGACAGTCGATTGTACGCGCAAAACTGTGCGCACACGATAATATAATATTATGTATATACGTATTTATATATATATACCATAACACAATATAACATTTATATACCATATGATGTTATTGTACGATATAATATATACCATTATTCGCGTGTTATATAGTTACACGTCACGCGGACGTTGTTGTGTTGTGGTGCGTGCGCGCGCGCGACTACCGTGTAACGTCCCCCGCGAGAGCTTACCACAGCGTTTCACCGTCACAATAAGCCGCCAAACGCTCACGCGTGCACGCCGCAGGCGTGGTTTACGGGCACTCGAACGGGACATTCAGAGCTCGGAAAGCAAAAAAAAAAAAATAAATAAATAAATAAACCAAAACAGCGTCTTAAATAATATCGTCACTAGTGATGGGTCGAACACCGGGCGTTTGGATCGGTTCTTCGTTCGAACTCAGAATGTGAAAAAAATCCAACCGAAATGTTTACTATTTAGGTAAACTCGAGATCCGAACTTGAAAACATTCTAAATCAAATCAAACGGTGAGTTCGGATTTGAGTTCGATGAATATGTTTAATATTTTGGTTCGGTCCGGGTTCGTAATGCCTTGACGATGTTCGGTTCGACTCCGAAAAATTAGGTCGATTCCAAAAAATTAGGATCGACCCATCACTGATTATCACTACATTATATTCGAATGTTTTACCGCGATATTAGTACTAACAATAAATCAGAGTACTTGAACGCAAATTGAAAAGTATTTCGAGCGTATTATTTCAAGATAGACTATACGGTTTTTAAACACTTGGCACGGAAACTAAACACAGCCTGGCGAAATAAATGATTTTGTTTTAATTACCGACTCTAAAATTGGATTCGGTATATATATTTATAAATAATTATTGAACACTTTTCTTCTGTAACTGGATAATGTAAGTTATACCTGGAATATTATTGTAAATCTGTTTAAAAAGTCTGGTAATTATTCGAATTATTTATAGGTACATTTTTATCACGTGACATCTTTTGGAACAATATTTTCGATGACTTCAACAAAATAAAATTAACGATTATTCAAGTAAGCACATTTTTAATCAATATTTTTTATGAAAATATTAGTTCTGATTCCGCTGGGAGTAAAAAAAAAATCAACAGACGAGACTACACTTACGTAATCAAGTTAATCATTTATATATCTTCTTTACATCACTAATATTTAAAATGAATTTTTTTCTTTTTGTGATATGTATTGTAAATAAAATTAAGATTTAATAACTCCATCATAAAATACTTCGGCTAAATTTAAAATATATTTAGTTTAAATATATAAGTATGTAGACACTTATATATATTATACATATAGCGTCAGTTTTTTTTTTTTTATAATTTAACAATGTGACAAATGGTTGGAAACTCAGTCAAAATATGTCTGAAAATTTTAAAGCGTGTTTAAAGCTTATAGTGTAAAGATACTTTCATATTGAATTATTCACTCATATTGTCAATATTTTAGAGAGAAATAGTTTGAATGACTTTCAAAAAATTGCTAAATTGTAGATATTTTTCCCTTGAATATTAAATGATTATATTGTAATAGTTATTATTATTATTACAAAGGCCAACTGAATGACTGGTATCAGATTAATTAACACCAATATACGTTATTGTACAAAGTTCATTGATGGAACAATGAGAAATTGACAAATACAGTCCAATAAAAATGCCCTATTTCAAAAGTAATTTAAATACGAAATCAATCAAAAAATATCAAATTGATTAGATATTTTAAAAATTGAATAAATATACTTATTGGATCATATCATATAAACTTTTTCTGGAAACAAAATACTTTAAAAAAATGAAACGGACAAAGTATTAAACCCAATAATTCAACCCTTTTAATCAAGTTAATAAATTTTAAATAACAAATAAATTAAACATAAAGGCGTTCGTGGTATTAAAAAATTGTATAAGTTTTCATACATCAATAGAAATTCAAGAAACGAATAAATGACTATTCATTACGTTACGTGATCACATTTATAATGTAAATCCATTATTTCAATTAATGATTAAGTACACAAAATTAGTGTTTCACTTAATAATTTTTACAACTCAGTATAAAAATTTGCACAATGCTGTATAAACAAATTTAACAACCTTCAATTATTATAATACACAGCAATATATTATCTCACTTGTTTCTTGTTTTTTTTTTTTTTTTTATTATAGAAGATTAAAAGTGTGTCTGGATCTTATATTATGTTATATTTATTAATCAAACAAAATCTATAAATATAATTTATACATATATATATATATATATATATAGAGCATGTATTATAAAAAAATATTGAGATAAATCGTGTACTTAGTATAGTATAGACTATAGTAGTACTATACTGTACCAGTCAATTTTGTAAATGCAAATGAATTAAGTCATTTAAAAAAGAAAAGAATGACTATATGAATTTAAGCTAATTTTTTGAAAAAATGTATAATATTAATAAATTAATTAAAATTTTTAAAACTCGAGAATTTCGTTAATATATAGTTTTTATAGACAAATAATAAATAAGGGTGAAAATATGATATTGTAAAAAAAATATAAAAATAATATCAGATCATATTCTGGGTAGTTTAGAAACCAAAATAAATAAAAGTAGATTAATATATTTATATATTAATTCTAAATAATCATGTTATACTTATTATTAATATTTAATATTGACTACTATCTACTATCCATATTACCATTTATTTAAAATATTTTTTTATTTTTCAAATAAATCGTAAATTATAGTTTTTTCTCCATAAATATACAGTATATATAGATACATGTTTAAAAAAAATATATATATATTCTCTACTAGTTCACGATTTCTCCAAAATTCAAGAATTAATATCATTATCAAGTATTTTTTTTTTTATTTCATTTTATTTATTTTTGTTTTTGCCTTATGCTAACGATCTGATTTCCGAATAAATTCTTTTGCGCATCTAAATCTTAGAGCTATTGTATATTTTATACAAAACTGGTTCTTTCTTTTAAAATTCCATGTTATTTTATTCATACCATTGTGTTTTTGTATGATTTGGATGCGATACCGATTTCTGACTTTAGAGAGGGAACATAGTATAATGTAGAATACCGAAGCTGCTTACGTGATTCAATAGTATACAACTCTGAATGATATTAAATCATACGCAAGTGTAAAATATACTTTTTATATTCTTTAATTTTGCAACAAAACCGATAAATTGTCACAGAGAATATCAGCCGATAATTTTAAAGGTAAGAATATATTATTAATCTTTTCGATGTATAAAATTAAAAACCTAATTTATAATTTAATAGTTATGAGTAACTACCATTTATGTAGAACCATTAAATTATATCCAATAACATTTTAAGACGTTTATCTAGTATTAATCTAGCGAGTATAATAAGATCGATTTTCATAGGATATAATTAATAACATAAAGTAGTGTAATAGTAGGTAGTACACCATGTTGCGGATCGTAACGAAATAAATAACTTCACTGTTATAATTACCCATTTAATATTAATGAAAAATATTTGTCGGTAACCCTTTTTTGTACAAACAATAATCTCGAAAACTGTGTCACTCCTTAAATCTATATTTTAAGATACATTTTAACGGAATTCGGTATTATACTCTTTTTACGTGGTACGCTGTCGAATATGACGTATGTGCAAGTCTGTATCGTCAACGTACTTAGAGAGAACGCCCACGAATCTTACATCGTGGGCGTGCTATTAAAGGGCACCAATTAGTGTTTTTTTTTTCGTAATTTTACGACAGCGCGAAAACAAAATTTCATTTCATTCACCGACTAACACTGACCGGATTAAGTACCTACCTAGAGCGGGTAGGTACTCGTGGTGCCTACCATTCGAGAAGATTAATTCACATGTGTATCGCATAAACAGTACATTTTTCAGTGCAGTAACGATATTTCCTGTGCGAATCGGTTTTGCGAAAAAAAATCACATCATCGATCCCCCCGCGGACAACTGGGCGTTGCGTGTGCACTGTGTAGATACGTACATTATAGGATATAACAGTGTATTTTCATGTTTTGCGCGTGTTATATAAATGACGACGGCAACAGGTAATTATATTATTAATAATCGTCGTGTGTGCATGTGTGTGTGCGTGTGCGTGTGTGTGTGTGTGTGTGTGTGTGTGTGTGTGTGTGTGTGTGTGTGTGTGTGTGTATGTGTGTGTGGTGTACGTACTTTCGGTTGTTCAGCGGCGATTTGACGGTAACACTTGGCGAAACAGCGCGCGTCGCGCACCGGGTCGCCGACGGACGCGGTCGTGATACCGACTCCGGTCGCGGCCACGGCAGAGGCGATCGCGATCCAAGAGACGACGACGACGATTTCGACCAGTCGTGACGAGATGACGGAAGACGATAATGATATGCACGTCATGACGGCGCACTATTTATTATACGTTTACGTTCGACTGAAGCGTGCGACAATAATAATAATAATAATAATTATAATGACATTATTGCGTTTCGGACGTGTGTCTCATGGGCACGGTGGTGGACGATAATATAATAAGCGACAGCCTACCGTCCGCAACGGCGACGGATGCGTTAGCGTCGTCGGATATTCCAGACACCGCCACCACAGTCCCGACGATCATCCCACCCACCCGTTTCTTTGCATGAATGCGATTTTCTGCGCGTGCGAGTGTGCATGTGTCCGTGTACGTGCGCGCGTGTGAACGCGATATTTTGTGTGCGTGTGTGTGTGTGAGGGAATTTGTTTAATGTGCAGTTGAACACTTGCTCCGAACGCACGGCTGTTATGTATATACGTATATATGTATATATTATATACATACGTGTATATATATATATATACGCATATATATATGCGTATGTATCATTAAATTATACCTGAGTAATACGAGTATTCTAGTCCGATCCGGTCGGTGACTAACTGCAGTTGAAAAGTTTAAAATTCTCTTTCGTATCATCAACAATATAATTATTCAAATTATTTTAGTTTGTCGTGGAAATGGAATTATTCTAACTGCTTGAATATTTCAATGAAAACGAGAATCGATGTGGGCTGGACGCGTTCGAAAATTAAAAGTACAACTTGTTGTTTTAGGTTCTGGACGAAGCGTGAGATGTATTTATTACATTTTTCTAGGCATACAGTGATTATGGCGAATAGTTTTTTTTTTTTTTTATGTCGTATACATATCGCATACGACTAGGTGTCGAACTGTGTTGACATATATATGCGAAATACGAACTGAAACGATGAAAATAAACTCGATATCCCCCGAATTTGTTTACGGTTTGACCCCGATTTCCGATTCGACCGATTTGAAAAAAAAAACGAAACTACCCGACTTAAAAAACGTTATACACCGATCGACCGGGCTTTTACGGGCCAAAAACTAACGGCTCTCTCTGTAAGTACACACACAGCTCGTCTGACCGTTCGCGGCGCGTGGGTATACCGCCGGGCGTACACGTGTCCGTGTCCACCAACCACCGCGGAATACGTATTTCAACACACCCGTCGTGGACGCGTCGTCGTCGCGACGTTATAATAACATCATGACGCGTCGTCGTGCGCACACGCGCATAAGACATTAAAAATACCTCGTGTACACGATAGTCCTGCGCCACCGCCGGCGCTCTCGAGGACGTGCGGTCTCATCAAAATGGCGTCGGTCGATTTTTTACGTGTTATTATAGGAAATTATCGCGGCGCACAGTCGGTCGGACGACCGAGACACGCAACGCCGCGTACACAATGCGTTCGTGTTTACAGGTTTTCAAAACGACCGGCAGCAGCAGCAGCAGCCGTATTTGTGTGTGTGTGTGTGTGTGTGTGTGTGTGTGTGTGTGTGTGTGTGTGTGTGTGTGTGTGTGTGTACTTTTGTATAAACGGTGCGTGTATTATCGCGTATCGAAATCTCGTGTGTTTTGAAAAACCTTCGACCGACGAAGAAAACAAAACAAAAAAAAAAAAACAAAAAATACAAAAAAATAAAGTCACGTCGAAAATATTCTACACGTCGTCGTGCACGGTGAAATAAAACAACAATGCGAATCCGTGTTATTGAGAACAACGCGGACCGAATAGGCGAACGGTCAAGTGCCAATTACGCGTGTATTGGCCCGGCACAAAGCAGTATTATAATCGTGCGGAGTGCGCGGAAACATTTGGACATTATTATACATTCGGACGGTGGCGGACTTGGCGTACGCCGCCGCGGCGCCGCGGGCCGTTATATTTTAAACGCCTCCTCCCACCCGTGTACGCTAGAAAAGCGAATTTGACATTTTTATAAACATTGTGTTTATCTTTGTGCTCGTTGATGTTGCGAAGAAAAAAACATTCATTTCATCAACATATATTTGCGCGCCTTCGAAATATTTTTGGGCCTCTGGCTAAATTCACTTGGTCGGCCGTACCCTGAATTCGCCACCGATTTCCTTCCGTCAAATTCTGAAACTCGTACTCGGTCATTTGTGTCCATAAAACCTATCCGTTTATTTGAATAATAACACGCTTTATTGTTCGCTGCTGCTACTATTACAGCCGTGGTGCAATATATTCGTGCTCGTTCACCACGGTATATTTTAAAATCCACGAATGGAAATAAACAGTACATTTAGGTGCTCGTAATTCGTCCAAAACAAAATAACATATTATAATGTATGAAAAGTCGAACGTAAACATTCGTAAACCGCAACAAAGTCATAAAATCTTTATTTGCTCTCACTGCTTTTTTTTTTTTTTCGAATCAATTTTACGAATTTTGTACGTCATGCTCTTCGAGGTATTTAACCTTACGTTAAAATCATTAATTTTCGTTTAAAACTCGAAATTTAATTTTTATTAAGTTAATAATAAAAAGTGTATAAATATAACTATAGATTTATTTTGTACGACGTGAAAAAAATACAAAATCATTGTGGAGACGAATTGTTAAGACAGTATTTATAATGCATAATTTTTCTGATCAATTATCAAAGGCTTTATATAATAAAGCATATTCGTATTCAACATAGATACCTACTCGGTTCGTTTAACCTTTATCATATGTTTAGCTATAGTATATACTTAAGAACATAAGATCAATATAGCAAATAGTAATATGATACCGTTTTGGCTTTACGTCAGTAAATGTTCTTCAATACCTACGCTCCATTATCTGAATAATAACTTAAATTAAACATTGTAAAAGTATTGGTTATAATATAGGTTTATATAGTATATATACACACACATTTACATTAACATGTTAATATGAGACACTTGTTGATCAAATTATTTTTATACGTAAACGTAATTTAACTAAAAAAAATCGTTTTCAAATGATAGGTAACTTGCATTCATATAGTATAAATAATAATATGGTATCATACATAAAAAAACAATACAAATATATCTCGTTATTACTATCACAGCAAAATTGAACTTCAATTGTTTATTTTTTGTTAATCTTAATAACTTTATACAACATCAAAATAAATTTAATATTAATAAATGAATTATCAAATTCTTTGGACAAATAAATACTAAGTGTATGTATACAAATAAATTAGAAATGCATTTAAATTAATCGTGTCGTTCGTATCAGAGACCACAGTTCAATAGTCTGATACCATCTATTTTACAAACTGTAATGTATGAGAATTCATAAAATATACATTATAAAATGTATGCTTAATGTTTTTTATTGTTATTACAAACATACTATATGATTCAATTCTCTAAACATTTTTGAAGCAATAATATGCTATGTACTCACTACTGAGTACTGACCACATGGTCAGTGTTAACATTACACAATATATCGAATTAATTAATTTACTCCTCGAAAAATTGTGAACCTCTAATTTTAAAGTCAAATTAAATATTTACATTACTTCAATTTCAATTAAATTTCCTATTCTAAATTCAGTGAACTCATATTTTTTCGTTTTTCGATTTCCGTAAAAAAACATTTTTTAGAATACACAAAAATATTTTGAATTTAAACTCTATACGAAAAAGAGCTTCTATATTATTAGTATTAACTATTAACACATTAACTTAGATCATTATCAGTTGAAAGTTCAAATATGTAAGTTCCTAAAATAAGGTGGATATACAATTCAACATACATTGCTATAATTTATTAGTTTCGAAGTAGGCGCGATTTTTTTGTTTTAATTTATTACGATGTATTACTACTTACTGAAATAAATAAAATGAAGAATCGTGTCATCAGATGGAAAAATCATATAACAGTTTCCACGTTAAACATACATCAATAAAAATGTAATTTTAATTTTTATTTATGAATAAGATAGGCATGTTGTAAGAATGTATTCAATTGAGATATTTTTGCCGAAGCGGACACGATGGTTTTGCATAGATTTCTTTATAAGAGTACAGGCAATACATATTTTTATCGAATCACTAAAAACTGTTAACGGTAAAACTCAAAGTACAAATATAACACTCTAAAAGTATGAATAAAATATTCAATGCATATTTGTTTAAAATAAAACTAAAATAACTCTTCATTTACACTTCTTTTATGACTGAAACCAGAGGTATTATTATACTTATTTGTTTACATTTTCATAAAATAATTATTTTGCATTATGCAAATTGCACATGCCTAATTTACATACTATTTTCTTTTTAGATTCGAAGAGAAAAGAAAGATATATTGGTTTTACAATGACGTTTATTTTTTTTTCTGTTTACACTTTTTGATACCAGTAAATTTGTTCAAGAGTTTTATCCAGCAACTCGCTTTATCGGAAATCACAACTGATACTTTTAAGGTTGATTTTTCTTTCTTCTCAATAGTTTTTCCAGGCTCCGAGAAAACCAGTCGATAAACCGAGTGAAAACGGTATAATTTGCCGTAAACGACACATCCACTAAATCAATTTTAGTTATTTAGTCATGACTCGGAAAGTAATGTTGCTAGAAACTTGAAATGTTCACCATATATTTTATGAGTGATATATTGTTACAAGCATTTCAAGTTATTTAAAAAAATTGACAACTCTTAGATTAAAAATAGAACTTTGAAAAAAAATCAATTTTCAAAGTATCAAAATTTTAATATTTGACAAAACATGTTGAAATTTTAATATGATTATACTCATACACTCATCTAACGAAATGAAAAACTTTCGAAAATCGCGACCCAGGATTTTTTTTTATAAACGTTTCATTAAGTTATTATACGATTTTTACGGAGTCGACTACTATTGCAAACATTTTCAACTTTAAATGTATATTAAAATGTATTGGACCATATGATCTTTTTGAACCTTTGAATACAGATAAAGCAACATGCTCTAAATCTTTAAGTAAAAAAAAATGTCTACACTGTCAAAATAAGAAAAATTTGAACAGGTTTAAAAAAAACCTACCGATAATAAGATTATAAATGTAAAATGTATGTAAAAGGTATATTTTTATAATGAAGCTTTTCTCAAAATCATTTAACTAAATAAATGGTCTATCGTTTCTTTGAATTTCAGCAAGTCCATCCCCATTATTTTTTCCGAGGATCGAAGAATACTCATGGTGCGAAGTATGTCCGGTTTTTTTTTTACACATCATATCAGAATAAAATAATCAAAATAATAAAAAACAAAACTTTGAAATTCAATATCATGATATATTACATAAATCAATAAAAAACTTAAATGAATTACATTTTTACAGTTTCCAATATAAGTTACATGTATACCATGTATTATGTTACACTGTTACAATTGCTACACACTTTTATATGAAAATAAATATAAAAAACAAACGTAAGTAAATGATATTATTTTACAATATTGTTACTAATAATTTATCATAGTATAAATTAAATAGGGGAGACCAGGGTAAGTTGACGAACCGGGTAAGATGACGAATTGATAATAACTGATTATAGATTATATGAGTTATCGAGGTTATAAGATAATTAAATAGTATGAAGTGTGGTACGTCTATTTTATTTGATTTCTTACACTTTTGATAACACCAATCACTTTTATTTACAAATGTGTGTTATCATACTTCAAACTTTTAAGTTTCTGCTAACCGGCATAACGGTTTTTGAAGAACGGTAAATAAAATGTGTAATTTATTTATGTTAACTTAAAAGATCGTTTTGTGAGGTTTATTTTCATGTAGGTGAGTAGTATATTTGATTTATTTGAATTAAAAAAATATTGTATTATGTAAAATATTACAAGTCGGGGTAAATTGACGCGGGTAAGATGACGATCGTCAATTTACCCCAATGTGTAATATTTACATAATATAATATTTTGCCATAACTTATCATAAAATAAGTTAATACAAATTACTACCATATTATTTATGTAGGAGCTATTTATTATATTTCAGGCACCATGCCTAGGATGTACATTAGAAAAACTCAATCTTTATGGGATAAGAATCAATTATTAAGTGCTATTGAAGACTATCACTCTGATAGTCATCCACCGTGCAATAAATCGGCTAAACGTTTTGGCGTACCTGAGGCAACAATTAGGAGATACTTGAAAAAATATTATATATATATATTCAAGACTGTTAAAATATATTTAGCTATATAAGTTTTTTAAAATACATATATTAATAGGTATACCTATATTTTTAATTGGTATTATGTAAATAGGTACCTACCTATTATTAACAAGGTTTGTTAAATTTTAATGTTATTCTCATTAAAGAAGTTCTTTTATTAATATAAGTTGTTTAAATTTTATTATATATAATACTAAAAGTTGTTGGGTTTATTTATATTTGTAAGTCATCTTACCCCAGGGAAATGTCAAGTTACCCCAGCACATGGGTAAGATGACGAATTTTGATTTTTTTTTTAAATTTAAAAAAAAATTGGCTTAGAGACAAATTTTGACACTGATATTTTTTTTACTACTGTTTCACAAGTTAAATTTTAATTTGGTGTAGAATCTGGACTTGTATCATAAAAATTAGCCATTTGAGAGTACATCAAACCTAAGGTTCGTCAACTTGCCCTGGTCTCCCCTACTTATTTGAGCAATTGCTTTAGTAATATAAGTAATATTCAATATCATTGTTATCCCTTACCTTAATTTTAGTAAACCTATATTCTAATAACAATATATATATATATATATCAATTATAGTAGATAAATAAAAATTAAATACCACGCACATTTTGTACGTAAATAACTTTTTTTATGTCAAATGTAATATTTATTTTTATTTTATAAATTTTGTAATTATTTATAAGAAAATCTGAAATATTTATACAACCTCCTTAATATGTTGCCTTATAGCTATACTTACATTCTCATGTTAATTGGTTGTGATAATTTTTTTTACGTATACCTATAAGTTAGAAATGTATTAATACGGCAAAATAGATTATTTTTAGCGACTATTATTAAATGAACATGGATTATTCTTGTCATTATTCAAGTACTTTTTTATATTTGAAACTTGAATATTGTAAAATTATTTATCATACGATTTTTTATTTTTTCTAAACTTAACTAGTTGATTCCTGATAAAATTATTATTTGCGGTTCGGTATTTTTAATCGCCTTCAAAATTACTATTCAAAGTTCAAATACACCACTGAAACGTACGAAATTGTCAAATGTATTAGATTTACATTTTTATGTTAAAAAACAGTTTTACAAGAACGAAGAGCAGTATTTTTATGTTGTAATTTGAATACAACTAAACAAAAATACTTCATAGTTCTATGAAATATGCGCCAAGTATAGGTATGAATAAAATTATATAATAATAATAATATAAATTATACAGATCGATCCATTTTTGTAACTAACAAATATATTAATTTAAAAATCTCGATGACCAACGCAGATCTATAATTTAACATCCATGTTTTCCAACAAGAATGTCGATCGAATTATTTTAACGAAAAATTAAATTGAATAGCTTGTCACTTAACTAAAAACAATGAACTATTCTACTCGTCTAAATTTCGACATCATCCACATTCATTATGCTGAAAATATTTAGAACGGCTATCTGTTATATACGAAACAACAATATTATATAGGTAGGTATGTTATATACAATTGATATGAATTTCGGTAGTACGCCATACATTTATGATCGAAATAGAATGGATTTACTTTTTACACAGTGTACAGTCAATAGCGATAAATTTACAACTAGATCAAGTATGTAAATAATTATTTTTGACAGTCATTATAACTGTTTTTTATTTAAAAGAATAAAAAATCAAATATTCCATTTTAAAGTACTAATTAATTATGATTTATGTATGTATAAACAATAAATGTATATGTTTAAAAAAAAATACTGAAATCATCGCTTTACCTAATTATAATTTTTTTATTAATATTTACATTTTATCAGCAGCATAATAAATTATATTTAATTCTTACATTTTAATATTAAGTAATTAGCTATTACAATGAACTAATTCACCATCTTAAAAATAACAATAAAATAAATTAATAACTCATTAAAGTAATTTTTAACGTAATGTTATAAATAAATAATGCATAAAATTATTGGAAAAATTATAAAAAAAAAAAAAATTAACTGTACTTAATAATAAATTGCTCCAAAACTTATTTTCCAATAAATACTATAAATTATCAAAAATTGTTGTTCAATCGCATAGTTCTGTAGGTAGATAATTTATAATTTATAACGGCGAAACAGCCTTCTACGAATTTCTATAACACATTTATTGGTAAAGCTAAATCTTTCTTCCTCCGTAACATTTTACTGTAATATGCCTACGCTGTCTATAGTCAATAAATATTACTTTTGAGAACGATTTCGACCAGAAATAATATATTTGGACAACATTTAAATTATGCATAATATGATTATCCACGCTGTTACGTTCATCTAAAAGAAACTGTATTTATGGTATGCAGTGAAAAAATATGTCACATACCAAGACCGGAAATTTATGAAGACGTACGTATAACAGTAGAAGTATTTCGTGATAGGTACTACTAGCATTAAGGAAAATAAACAATTATAACATTCCAAAAGCTAGTTGAAAAATATTTTACATCATTTGTACCAAAATAACGGGAACAAAACATTACTACGTTTAATCGTACACTAATCAACACCAAAAAAACGACTAATCAATATCATCACATTGCGTGCCCATTCTGATAAAAAATTTTCCACCCGTACGGCTTTACTGTTAGGGCCATCATATCGAGTTTTGACATTGGTAAGGGAGGAGATGTACATGTACGGTACAATAAGTGCATATGCACTTTTGTTATGGATTTACGGAAGCCGAGCACTAGAAATCAGTTATTGGTTCTGCTTGCAATACCAAAACCGATAACCTGTCGGACAACACTAGATCGCATTTTTACGGTTCGCAAAGATTTTTCACTTAAATAATCACATGTATTTATGGACTAAATACAATAGATACATATTTTATTTTATTTAAAATATTTCAATAGACTCATTTTGCAATTTCACACTGATATCGAATATGTTAGTACTGGGTTTCATATTTATTACAGAACACAAATTATTTTACATTTTATACGAGTATTCACGTTATACTAATGCGATTTCCACTATAATAATATATTATTCAAATATTGGGAACATTTCTCTATATAGGTCATTTTCCCTTAACCACAACATAGGTACTAGATAAATATTGATGAGAACGCAATCATAAAATAATTGAGCATTACATACGTTGACTGAATTCATTTTAATATTAAAATAGCGAAATAATTATGACTAATAAGTATTAAGTAGGTAGGCTATAATTAACAATAATTAATTAATTATTGTTATTAATTAATCAATAATTTGTAACGGTGATTTTCAACCCAAAACATATTATGTACATATGTATATTATATAATATATATTAAGATACTAATCCGATTAATTTAGATATACTACTAGAAGTGGAATAAACATGCTAAATAATGAACCTTTTGATCGGGGTTGGAGGATATCCATCGATTTTATTATAGAAGATGGAGGGAATTTCTGAGAGTACATTTTCGTTTAGCCGAATATGGCAGTTTTAATAATTATTTTATTTTAATATATCTAGTTTAAGTGCGGTGATCATTAAGTATAGATAATGCTTATGTTTTTTTAATTTTTTTTATCTCAGTCAGAACTTCAAATTAATTAATTAATCATCTTCCTTTGCGTTACTGTGTGCTAATACAGAATTTAATTTCAAAGTACTCGTTCAATATCTACCGTTAATATTTTACTAACCATAATTTTATGTTGGGTTAATAGGTAATAGTACATTTCTGTTTGATCAAAAGCCAAAAATAGGGTTTAAACGTATTTTTTAAAACTTCATTGATAATACAAATTGATTTCAAATAATATATAATTTGATTGTTCTAAAAACCATTAATACATAGCCATAATTATATGAAGTCTCTATGATTTTGAACCCCCTTCCTCCCATTATTTAATGCAATCGGATTATATCTACAACAAGGATAGCAAAACTGTTTATTTACAACAGTATGTGAAAACTTGGTTACCTATATCATCAAATGTAAACAATTAAAAAATGGATGAGGCCAGTTTTTCTTTGATATTTTAATACTTTTGGAAAGCTGTTGTGTTTCTTTATCTCATTTATGATATATATATATATTTCGGCGAGTTAGGCGATTATATCGCGCTCTACACGCCTCAACGCGCGCATAAAATAATAACAGTATAAAAAATGTGAAAATACGGCAAAACGTCGAATCCGTGTATTATACTAATTATCATATCCTTCTGCACAGAATGTTTTATCGTGAAATATAAAATATGATGGCAGCGATAATCTAAGACGTTTTTTACGGAATTCAAACAAGGTCATTCAAGCACCATCTGCTTAATACCACCGGCGTCCGAATTCGGATAAAATATCGTATGATATATGTATTTAACACTTTGCCGGAAACATATATATGTGACCGGGAAAGTGTTGAACCCGACATTTTATAGAATACTTAGACGTTCTATAGAATGCTGAACCTCTCGTAGGCAATGTACAAAATTGATATTAAACTTTATATGATAATTATTCCTCGGTAAACGCACGTACGAATGAAAATTGTAATGTAAAATAGTTAAAAACTGTATCATAACAATATTACAGGTAAAAATGGCGTATCATAAAAATTTGTAAAAATAGGTGAAATGTTACGTTAAATGGTTTAATAACATAAAATATAAATATGTGAAGGATACAGTCCAATCCAAGTTTAAATTCAGCGCCATTTGATTAATTAGAGTTAATTAGTTAAATTATAATTTTTGTAAAAAATATAACATCGTAATTATAAAGATAATAAAATATTTTCAAAAGTACGCGTGATAATTATTTAAAATAAATTGAATACCTAATTATTTTAAAGACGAACATTGTATTCTTTCAGTATTCACAAATTAAATTATTTGATTTTAATATAGCATTCGTGTGAAAACGATTTAACACTTCTTACGAACTATTGAAATAACTAAAATTTTATTTCTCATCTAACATAGCACAGACGTCCTACGGAAACCCTAGGAATCCTCTAGATCGTCGAGGCATTTTTTTTTTTTTTTTTTACGTAACATTAAGATCGAATACGTTGCCGAATCGTATCAGACGTTCTCTCGTAGAACGCCTAAATTCAATACTTTTCCGGTGACACATAAACGTATATTTATATTATATAAACATGTGTACGAGAACACCGAGTGTCTGCACGGACAGCACGAATGCCGTACGGTATTTATTGTGACGCTCACGTCAAGAGCAGTTTGGCGCGCGCGTCCTGCCGCGAAAATCCGCCACGTTTCGACGGTCCACTTTGTTCGCCTTCTGTCCGCATATTGATTTACAATATTAAATTGAGTTATTGGAATCCGATAAATAATAGATCAAAGTGATTCCGGACCAGAGGACGACACGACGGACATTTTTATGCGTGAGCGTGGTGGTGTGCGTGAGCGTAGTGTGTGTGTGTGTGTGTGTGCTTGTACATCTGTGTGTGTGTGTGTGTGTTTGTTTGCGTGTGTATTCGCGTGCGCGTGTGAGCCAGTGTGCGTGTGCAAACGCGTGCGTACGTGTATTCGCGAGATAAATACTGCTCAAAAATAAATAAATAAATAAAATAAAAGAACGCGAAGGGGAAAAAAATGCAGTCGTCCGGGCCGCGTGTGCAGACGTGCTATTATCAAAGGTGCCGCTATATTCCCGTGAATTGCGGTTGGTAGCGGTTCCAGTTTCCCGTGCGCGGAGGACCGGTTCCCCCGTTCTCTTCCTGACGTTCGGCGGCGGACGTACGCGCCGCCGCCGCCGCCGCCGCCGCCGCCGCCCGTGGTCGTGGTCGTGGTCGCGGTCGCGGTCTCTCCCGGCACCGTCGGTCGGTTACGCCAAAGAACCCGGCCGCCGTTCCGCCGGCGCAGCTAGTAGTGCGTCTCCACGGCTCCACGGATATACGTATACCGCGCACAGGTGTTGTTCGCCGCAGCGCTACCTCGTAATAACGCGTACGCTATCGGCCGTGTTGCACGTACGTCCATACCGTCGTTCTTCGACTCGTCTTTTTCGTGCACGCGCGCACTTTTTGTTTTTGTTTTTTTGTTTTTCAAAACTCAACCGTTTGTCTTTTTCCGCGATTTCACGTCGACTGTCGCACACCCGTCGGCACACGCGAACCCGACAATTTTAGCAGCGAATCGCCCGGTCGTATGACACTGCTGCCCCGCAGCCGTCCACCCCGCGGTACCGTCGTCGCGATCGTCATTAACACGTACGTCATGTGCGGTCGGCAGTGCAGTTGTACCGTCTGAATCGGCCACGGACCACGGACGATCGCGGACAATAATATGATCGTTTTCGCGTGCCGGAAACACCGCAGTTGATCCGCCGCACACCCGGGCACAGCAGTCGCCGTTTGTGGCCGCCACACACCGGAGACGTAGGGATACGACGTGCACTCGGACGCCGCCGACGTATTGTTCACCTGTAGCCGACGTCGTAAGTCCGTTTTCAAAAACGATTTTGATAAAAAAAAATATATATATATATGAAATTACGCTCGCGTATACACTTTACACGAGTGGTAAAAACGGAAATTAAAAAAAAATTAAAAATAAAATATGAATACATTAAACGCGGCCGGCGGACTCGCGTCGTTATCCGGCGCGGTCCGACACGCCGCCGCCGCCGCCGCCGGTGAATAATGGGTGAATAATTGCGAAGAATTTCGGACACGTTTGCAGAACGACGTGTAATACACACACACACACACACACACATAGGTATGATATACATATACGCGTCCGATTGCTGCAACCGTGTGTCATATCCGCCGGCAAAGTAGCCCGCCGGACCGTAATAGATTCGACTGTTATACATATCATTATTATATATAGCACGTACGCGAGCACACACTCGTACACACACGCGTCGAGTTCATCGCATCTCGTTCGTTTCGATCCCGTCGGATTCCCGTGTGTACCGAACCCTTAAAATATAGTTACGCTATCAGGACGACGGTCCGCCGATCGTTCTGTGAATCTCGGGAGACTTAAACGACCGGTGTGTCTTAAAATATGACAACAATAACGTAACGCAACGGAATACGCGTGATCGAATCGCGTCGTGTCCGTTTCACGGGATTTTCTTCTTTAAAACGCGTCCAAAATCTCTCACGTTTAAATTGTACAACCATGATATTTACAATAATAACCCGACCGGCGAAGTCGGACGACGTGTGTTATTTTAATATGAAATATTTTACCGTATTCCTTCCTCGACCGCTTTTGATATACTTCGCCGTCATCGATACACCGTAAATCGTTACAGACCTGTCGTATATGGAGTTTGCGTATTATTATTATAATTTATAATACGTTTTACACGCCGAACAAAGTGTATCGCGAAGAAGTGACAATGTTCGCTTGGAAATAACTCTAAAATATGTTAGATTTCAACCGATATGCAATCGTGTACCACCGCGTACACGTGTATTATATGTACAATTTGTTTCGACATTATATTTATTCACTGGGCACCGAGAAGTTGTTAATTGTTTTTCTGTTTCATTCACCGGCCACTACTTTGTAGGCATACGCGTTTACCATAACTCCGTGTAATGTACGTAATGTCGTACGTATTCTTCGTAGTATATTAGATAGATACTACATATCATATATATATATATATATATATACATCGTATATATGCACTTACTAATAGACACACGACTAATTGGCGTGTTACTTTTATTGTGTACGCATTCCGTTACACGTCTGTAATCCGTATAAATATAACGCACGTTGCCGGATACCTGCGATCCGAATAACACGGATGTTTTATTATTATTAGAACACGATATAAAGTTATATTGCGAGTTTTATGATTTATGTGATTTACGCTATGTGAGTAACTGGTTAATTGACTTCGGTTTCAATCATCATAAATGTTGCTTACTGTAGTGCGTAGGTACCCATATACAAATATCCATACATGCCGATATATATATATAGACTATATATGTTTGTGCTTCTCACGGTATATATTACGAATTTTTTCGGCACATATTTTATTACACACAAAAGTACGAAACGATAAAAAAAATTGTTATTCTGAAAGTTTTAAATTAGCAACAGTAATCGCCGACAATAGTTTCATTCTTGTGCGAATGATTCCACGATTCAAATCTGATTTTTAAGCTCGTTAAAATATTATGTCGATCGATATCAATAAAGCGTATCGTGTAAACGACCGGATTAACGAGCAAATAATGGCGTGGTATATAGATAAGCGTTTTTTAACTCAAATTTCGACAAACCTTGGACGATAAACCATTAGATCATATTATTATATATAGATAATCCTTTTAAATTGACCATTGCGGTTAGCCACACTACACACAGTTCAACTCACTTTATACATGTGTATTGTAAATGTATACATTATATATAAATATATATATATACACCTGTATATCAATATTTGTATATATTAAATACGAACTCATACAACTATTACAGTTAATAATACTTTATTTTCAAATTACAAATTCATTGCGTGAATCTCGTTACTACAAAATATAGCGTAGCATCGATATCTGTGCACTTCATAGTACACACATAGGTGTTCACTTTAATTCATATCAGTTGGTCGGTTTGAATGATTTTTTTCCGGTTATTAAAGTCACTATTATACAGTATTCACGCATAACATAACGTACGACCCTATCAAAGTACGTAACCTATACCATAATCGTCATCGTTTTCGACATCACATATGTAAAATAAATAATGACAATAGACCGTAATATTTTGTCGCTTTGCTATAATAACGGCAAAATTCTTAAAAAAAAAAAAAAACGAGTTTTTAATAGTTCGCCAAACTCATAACATCTCCCACCACTCGTATAACATCGGGTACCATGGTCCACGTCTTCTTGAAGGGTGCGCCGCGCCGTGGGAAAACTCTAGTATCGTCGGTATTGTGATTGTGTGTGTGTGTGTGTGTGTGTGTGTGTGTGTGTGTGTGTGTGTATACTCACGTATGTACATATATATATTATACGCACGCGTTTGAGTGTGTGTATGTGTGTGTGCGTGTGTGTGTGCGTGCGTGCAGAGAGTCGATGCCCTGTCTGTGGTCACCTCTCTTCCGGCCCGGGCCGGCTCACGGGTTGTAGAATGCCGTTGGGTCAAGGCTATAGATGCTCCCGCCGCGGTGATCGCCATACAGACTCGCGCGCCCCGCGATGCTTTCGTAGGCCAATAATTCTCCCACCGTCGTCATAGCCTCTACCTCTGCCTCTGCCACCGTCACCGCCACTCCTCGCCCTCTCACGATCGCCACCGCGCATGAGTGTGTGTGTGTGTTTGTTTGCGTGTGTGTGTGTAATTGTGTGTAAGTGTGTGTGCGCGCACGCTTGTATGTGCCACCTGACCTAAATCAACTTACTTGATCCGCCCAAGGCGTATAGGTGCGCGCTGACGAAAAATACGAAGGAAAAAATCGACTGCGGACCGCGTGCTGTAACCCAACCAGCAGAACCTGCGCGCGCAAAAGTTTCTGCGGGTTTTAATAATTTCCGAATCCACTTATTAATCATACACACGCGCACGCGCACACAATCACACACACATACACACACACACACATAGATACGCACAGAAATAAGACTGTGCTGTTTTCAGAGCATAAAGCGCGTAATTTCAGACCTCATAATTACATATTTCCTGACGTTAATCTATACGAAAATTTAACGGGTATAATCGAGCGTCATCGTCACATTTTGCCGTCGATTTCTTAATGTAAAAATAAAAACCTCTGGTGAAGTTATATGCAGTTTTTTTTTTTGTTTTGTTTATTGATAATACCAAGACTTTGAGAGTGTTTTGTAAAGAGACTGGTTGTAGAGAAAAAAAATTTAAAAAACAGTAGACTGGAATGTGATGCGTTAACAAAAAATAAAAATAAAATAAAGGTATCGCATTGTATTATTGGGCTTGTACCTCAACAGTAAATTATCCGTCCAATTGAATTTATACGTTTACCTACCTTACGTGTACGAGGAGACGACGACTCCGTGTACGTACGTATATACATAAACACGAGAGAGGGAAATAAGTTATCCGTCTATTAATTAGAGGTCCGGTGGGGAGTTTAGGTATTTTCAGATTCGGTCCAAAAAAATGTTGTCTCACATAATCCGGTTAGAACATCAGACAGGTTTGATAATGTCAGCCCCGGGGCCCTCGTCTTGTGCCTGTGTGTGTGTGTGTGTGTGTGTGTGTGTGTGTGTGTGTAGAAGAGTGCCCCTCGTCGCGCGCCACGCTACAACACGTGCGCACACACCCGTCGGTCGGTCCCGGTGCAGTGCTGGCCTGACAATAACGCCGCGGCACGCACGCGCAAGAACTTTGGACGGCCAGCCACCGTCGCCGCCGGTTCATTTTAAATTCATAACAGGTCCGATACTGATAGTGGGAATGCCAGGAATTTGACCGACTGATGGGCACGCTTTCCAAATATATAATATATAGATGTAATAATATATGCGTTATAATAATACGTGTTTCGCGCGCGACGGATCGCGGGCGCTCGAGGTGCGATGACGTCACTGCGGTGGTCGAGTTCCGCGGTGCGACTTGGCGGCTACGGACTCCGATCGACGGAATATTTCGACCCACGGAGATCGTACGATTTTTTTGGTCACCCTCCCCTGCTGTAGTGCGCACGCGTCGTTTCGCTAGTCGTACTCTGCGACAGCTTTTCGGGGACCCCGATCGGGGGGAGGAAAAGAGCGAAATGGCGATTTCACAGAGCACGCACAGTTTTCACGTTTCCTCCGCCCGACTTCACGCACGATCGGCGTTCAAAGGGCTCAAAACTGTGTATGCGACCGTTTATTTTTTCTTCAAAATCGTCTCGTTCGCACGAGGTCGTGAGCGACATGACTATTCGGACACCGGTTTGTCCGACTCGATAACGTCGATGTCACAGTCGAACTCCCGGACGATTCGCGGGAATCAGGGCTCTCGTCCTGTCACCCCGTTTGACCGTCGAATCGATTTCTTCGTGGCCGCGCCACGATATACACGCAGCGCACGTGCGTGCTCATTCCGGGGGGTTCTGCGGGTAGGAAATGGGTGCCGGACGCGCCGCGCGGTCTGGCCCGACGTCGTCGCACGTCCTCCGCCACAGATACGACGATGACACGGGCCCGTAGTATGCACGGCATGGCGTCTGAATAGTCGCGACGTGACGGCAATGTTTGAAACCATTAAAATCCAGGACGGAACTGACAATGAGCCCACGGGCGAACAATGGGCATCCACGGCGGCGATCCGATTTGTGCTGCCGTTCGCCCATGGGATACCGACGTCGTCGTCGCCGTCGTATAATATGTCGATATTATTACTATTATTATTATTATTATTATTATTATTATTATTATTATTATTATGCATGTGTGTGTGTGCGTGCGTGTATATTTATCACACGCGCCGGCCGGAAAGTGGGTCGATACGCCGTGGAAAAGAAAAACGAAACGATCATGACGCGTCCAACGTATGTATACGTGTGTGTGTGTGTGTGTGTGTGTGTGTGTGTGTGTGTGTGTGTGTGTGTGTGTGTGTGTGTGTGTGTACAGATGGGTATTGTGATATTACGCGACTATATAATCCGATTAATATAACGACGAGACGAAAAATATATAATATCGTCTCGGAGAAAACCGTTTTGTCGATAGGAAGAGAGACAGAGAGACAGAGAGAGAGAGAAAAAAATCCTCCGTACAAATAGGTACGTGTATTTTCTTTTTTCGTCAGATAAATACTTCTCATTGATGCCGAGCTACATTATCGCGACACGCCTTGTGAAGAGCAACTCGTTTCCACGCACATCGTTTTTCTGAGAATCTTTAGTATAGATTTAATAATTTATCCGGCGCACTCAAAACGGAGGCTGCACGAAAACCCGTTTCTTTCTTCCTCATTTTTTTCCTTCCTTCCATCCTTCATTCCTTCGGAAGACAAACGTAACTATATAGACATTGGTCATTCTTCTTTTCTGATTTTTTTTTTTTTTATTATTATTTTTATTTATTTTCATCAACCATTCATTCGTTTTGCACGAACATCAGTCAACGAAAGTAAATCACACTCACGATGGAAAAAATATGACGGACGAAAAAAAAACAAAATAAAAAAAATAAATAAATAAGAAGACGCCCGCTCGTGCCTCCGTGGCGCATACCGGATATACCTCATCCATTGACTACGTCGTGGCCGCGTGCACGGTTGTATTGAGTTATTCCGTGAAGAGGAGGAGAAGGTCCGGAGTGATTGGTACGGCTGAGATCTCGGAACGGTTGTAAAAAAAAAAAAAAAACGTTACGACCCGTTCCGGTAATTGATAAATGCGGTTTTATGGCTAGCCGTTTTATTCCGTTTTTCGGGTTTATTGCCGCACCGCAGTACACACATCATAACAGAGTGTTGTTTACATACGGTATCGCGTTCGTTAGATCCGCGCATTTCCGCGTGCACGTCTATCACACACACACACACACACACACACACACACACACACACACACACACACACACACACACACACACACACACACACACACACACACACACACATGAGGTAGAGAGTGGAGTGCACACGTCATCGTCAAAGTGAAAAATCCGCTACTGCGGGCCAAATGTCAATGGTCGAAATGCTATAATTATTAACTTCCAACGGCGGTGGTGGCCGAATGCGGACCTGACGTGTATAGAAGTGCGGTTATAGCGTTAACCATTGTTACGGCGTAATGTATCGCCGTGTCTTTTGACTGACGTGTTATCCTGCGCCGCGGCAGACCAGACGCGCGAGTAGTGAAAATCGCATTATCGACGATTGTTTGAACGAAATCAATAAGGTGTGGCGATTTCTAAACGCGCAGAAACTTATGAATCTGGCACACGTCGTTATACGACGCGTCGCTGCTCCGCCGGTCGGAATATCATACTAATTAATTATTAGACTATCCGCTGTGTGGTATATTATGTCCGTATAAAGGATGTGCACGCTGAGATGAGCGTGGGCGGATTTGCTGGCCTAGAATACAATGGGAAATAAAAGTGTATGCTCTAAAAATTACTCTGACTTACGCGTTCAAAACGTATGGTTTTAATGATCTCGTGTTTTTTTTTTTTTTTTAATTCGTGCATTCCTCAATACAGTGCGGGTGTAATAGAATTAACCTACTATAGTCCATAATTATCGCGGAGAAAAATGATCAATTAATAGTAAAAATTATATTTTAATAACAATCTCTTCTTCGCATTTCTTTTGAGCTGTATCTCGTTAAAATTTACTTCAATTTGCGGTCCTCAATTAAACTAAACTAGTTTTGCAAGAAAGAATAATAATACCTTTGATAACATACATTTTATTCAAATTTTTGAAAAACATTAGTTCAATCATAATAATTGTAAGGTATTCATAAGATATTATAAACATAAACATTTGTATAGTATTTTTTACTCAATAAAATATATATTTTGAGATTATTAAAGTATTCAGTCTACATGGCTAGAAAAATATTTCTTTAAAATGCCAAATGTTAGGCATCAATCTAATATTATTACTTTGTGTGGCTCGTTCAACGTTTATCTGCATTGTAGATATTTTATTGAGTGAATACTGTACATTACGTAGTAGAAATTGTAATAGAAATGTGAAAAATTAGTTAACAGTTTGATGAATTTAATATCAATCGGTGTGCTAAAAGAATTAGCGAATAATCCTAAGAAAAGAACATCTGTGAAACTATTAAGATTCTCATTTTAGAATAATTATTCATTTTTCATTATTACATTATTTAATACATATTCATATTTTGACGTAAGAAATATAATTTATTTTTTTGTGTTCAAATGTGTATTTGTAATCAACTAGCTTATTTTTGTCGAAGATAATGATGAACACAATGATCTATAATTATCATGAAGTAGTAGCGGTTAATTTATTTGTATTTTTCTTTTCTATTTATCCCATAAATTCAGTTGACAATGTAAAACATCTACAATACCTTTATAAATATGTGGACATGTTTAAAATTAAATATTCTATTATCAATGTCAAAACATGACCAAATAAGTCATATTTTACTTAGAATATTTGTCTGAAGAATATTGCCAGAAGTGTATAAAGATTGTATTTGACTTGAACTGTTGAACTATTTGTAAATTACAAAAACTCATTGATAAAAAAATCACTCACAGTGGATTCTTGTACAACTTTATTATAATTTCATCAAAACCTCTTGGAATGAGTATGAAATTCAAATTAAATATTAAAGGTCATAAATGCGAATGACTAAATATGGAAAAATTGGCACTGTTATTCGGACAGACGGAAGAGAAAATATGCGCCAAGTATGTCGGTTATACATATATATAAAGTATATAGCTCGTAGACATCATAAATATCGATGATTTTCAACGGTCACCGTTAAGTTAATTTATATTAATTACCTATACGTATACGAGCGCACGCGCGCTCGTCTGGTCGTGCGGCGGTTATCGCGGTCGTCAATGAGCGTGTGTGTATAATACGTATAATATATCTCGTACGCATATGAGTCTAATATTTATGTGCACGTGTGTGTGTGTGTGTGTGTGTGAGT